>JUFY01032354.1:0-266647 GCA_001855655.1 Leptopilina clavipes
ATTTTCTCAAATAAAGTTCAATTAATAATAATATCACACAATATATAATATGGATATTTATTTTCATGAATATAATTAATAACAGAAGGGTAAAATTAAGGAAATATACTTATTTCAATTAAAAAATTGGATATAAAACGTGATTTTAAATATTTATAATTTTCTCCTTCAGTACGTGGAACTTATTCCACATATCCATTTAAAAAATGGTTCTCACAAATTGATTTTGAAATGTGCTAATCTTATCTTTATAGTATACATACACGATACACGTGACAAATATTTTCATTATTGTTAAGATTATAAAAGCTGAGTATCCGTACAATCTGACAATGACTTTCTGCATTATGCCCTTGAAATTTAATTTAATATAAAGTATTGAAGATAGGAAAGTTTTTAATTGAAAAGAGCAAAGCTTGAAATCAAACATTTATGAATCATTATTAACAAATAACTGCAGAATTTCCATGAATCATCAATATTTATCACGTCATTAAGGAAATTGATTGCATTTTAAAAATATCATATTTACCTATATCTTGTGACCTATAACTAATAGATTAAATTTTCAAATATATTGTAATTTAAAAATGTAATGGTCATTGCAGGTATGTAAAATACATTGTTACACCAGGAATATTTAGAACCAGATTAATGAAATACTATATTAATGTATATAGAAATACGTGGAAATTGATGAATGCCGATATTCTAGAAGTTGCATATTTATTAAAATCTAGAACTGCTGTTCTAGAAAATTATTAAGATCATCACTGTACGCCAATTGATGCCAATTGCGAAGCGTATCTCCGCAAATATTTTTGCAGTCTCTTCAAAGAAACTGGGGTAACTTCTGGGATCAATTCTAATAACATAATTTTCAATACTAATTCCATTCGCGGAAAATATGAATATTATTCTTTCAATACAATTATATACTCAATAGAGTTCTGTACAAAGAGAAAAAATTATTAAAACATTAAAGTTATATTTCTAATGATTTAATCAATTATAGATATTAAACTTTTTAAGCATTCTTTGAAAGAATTAGAGCCTAAATTAGGTGCTTAATGATTAGTAATAATTAGGATATTGCATGAAAGTTAAGTTTATTTCTCTCCATAAGAGCAAGTTATTCACCTACTTGAAATTCAATTATCAATTTTATAGATAATTTCGCACATGCTATCTTTTTTCTGTTGGAAAAATTTATCACCTTTATAATTCACTTAAAACAACCATTCTTAATGGTTTTTTTTCTGACAAGATTTATGAAAATACAACAATAATAAACTCACCACTGTGAGATTATCCAACTCTCCTAGCCATTCGTTCAGAAGCTGTTCTGGATCTGTTTCATTGTCGCTGTCTTCGCCTCCTTCTTCCTCGTATCGTTCCATTTTCAAACTTTATTCCAGTTTGAAAAGTTAAGCTTCAAGTCTGAAATTGTAAAGAATCTTATTAATATCTAAAAATATTAATAGGCAGCTTTAATTATAAATTAATTAAAATATACAATATTCTGATTCAGAATACAGTGGAGGGAAATCGCGCAAGTCTTTACGAAACTCTCAAATATGGAATAAAAAACAGGTTGCGAGAGTGGAGTCAAGGAGAGATGAGAGAAGAACAGACTGAAACATCCTACTGGCACATTAATCATCCAGATATAAATTTAAATTAAAGATCCAATTCTTTATTATTGTCCATATATGTCCTGGTGAAACATTTCCCATAAAAATGGGATAATTGGCTAATTACTCTACATACGACCAAGCCAATAACTGTCTAAATTTATATGTATTTTATTTAACGGTATATTTTAAAAGTTTTCTATTTTTAAGATATTTGTCAAAATCTTTTTTGCAAGTTTATGAGTTTCGAAACATCAGTTTCGTATTTTACCGTAGTTACCAATTTTCATACAGTCATAAATTGTTTCTTTGCACGTAAACCAATCTGTACCGTTCGCACTTTTGTAAAGAAACTTGTTTACAAATAACTATATATTCACTTGTAAAACGTTGAGTTGAGCCATTTCTTAAATTATTTATTAAAGTTTCTGTGCATCAAATCCAATAATCTGATATATATATATATATAAATATATATATAGAGAGCATATTTCTAAAGAGAATTTTGGTTTAAATTTAACTTTCAATATTGGTTAACATTAAGAAAAAATGGCAGTCGAAAGGTACGCAGATTTCTCTTATTCTAAAATACGCGCATAAAGTAGGTGAAAATTTCTTTTTGGATTTCGTCAGATAGAGGCCATTGTCTTATATGCCGTGAAGTTTATGATCTTCATTCTTCTTCCTGATTCTCCAGGCACGTCCAACCGATTTTACGCTTTGGCCACGAATAAAACTATAGAGAAAAATCGGAGTGAATTGGGTTACAAACTTTATCATCCTCTAAAAAATTAAATTAAAAAAATAAAAGCTTGAACAATAGTTGCTTTCAAATATCAGATTTTACCTTTACAGACTATAATAAACATGTATCGTAAAATGTTCTATAAAGTGAATAAAAAAATTACAACAATGTTGCGAAACGTCTTTTTGAAAGAACAATGAAATGAAAAGTTAAAAACCATAATATTTAGAAACAAAATTCCGTTTCGAAAAGCATTAAATATAAAAGTTAAGCTGAATTTGAATACGGTGCACAAAGCGACATGGCATTGCATTCCACGATAGAGCAAAATTACTTGGTACGTGGTAATTAGAGAGACAGAACAGAAACGGATAGAGAAGGGAGAGGAACAAGTCAAGAAGATGGAAGCAGTTTCTGCCCGAGTGCCACTATGTTCAACTCAAACACTTTCCAATCAAGCGTAGGTATTTCTAGATTCTCTTATTCCCGTTAAAGAGTTGATATTATTTAAAGCAAAAAGAATTTAATAGACGGGAATCTTTTCAAGTTATAACAACCATAACAACGTGTAATTATGTAATGTGTGGAAAATATTTACCCAACTAAAGTTTTTAATTATTTACCAAATTTTTAACTATTTGATAAAATTGTTTGAATCAAACATATTGTTCAAGATGAAAAATAATAAAATATACATTTTTCTCAGTATGACAAACTAACGTTAAATACACATCCCATGAAGATACATACCTCATTTCGAATAAAATTAACATCTCTAATAGGGTTTATCTGAATGAGGTGCATAATCGATGTCCGGAAAGAACATTATTTTTCACGTAAATATTGAGAGAATGATAAATATTAATATTAAGGTTTTCTACATTAATGACTATTAACACAAGTGTGCTGCTGTCACAAGTTTAAAAAAAGGACATTTCGTAAACAGAATTATTCTTATGATATATTCAATAATATACCTTTACATAACATTGATAAATATTTAATTTAAATTAATTATAAAATTATAAGGTTTCAATAAATGAATTAAAATAAATAAAACACAATGGATTCGACAAGTCCAAAAGCATTTCCTTAAACCGTAAGAAATCTTATTGGATTGTCGAAAGTCATGAGTCATGATGATTCAAAATTTTTTTTCCAGATTCGTTTCTTGGAAAACAGATCAAGAAGACAATTTCCAATCCAATGATACTTAAAGAAAAAAGCTTTTGTATACAATACTCCTTGTAAAAATTTCAGGCAACCCACATTTTCATCTGTATTAATCTATTTTAAACGTTCTGGTCCAAAACTAATCAGTTTACTTTTAATAGACACGCCGCCGTGAAAAATAAAAATTATGATACATTTTGGTCTACTAACAATATAATCAACGAATAAGATTTTAATTACTTTTCTAACAACTATTATTTATTATATTCTACCTCAAAATTTACTTTTTGAAACTTATTTTCAGAATTTTATTGCATTTATTTATAAAGAATGTTGAATAAATAAAAAATTTCAATAACGTTTATAAAGCTATGACTACTATTGCTAATGCATACTACTACTTTCACGATTCAGTTACAGTTAATCGGTTCATTGAGACATTCAACTCAATAAACTTACCCACGCAACTTAAAAAGGAAATATGCCTGATAATAAAAAGGAAGAAAAATAAGATTAAAGAAAAGGAGACTAGTAGAGTTTCAGTATTTTTTAATAATGATTGCATAAATATTTAGGTTACACTGTAAATAAAATATTTACACTTACATAAAAATTGAATTGTTATAATCTGAAAATTAATTATAATATTAAACAAAATGAGATGACTCGTTTAAATGTCGGTAGTAAAATTATCTTATCGCAACACTGCAAAAAATCGCAAATCACTGACACATTTAAATATATCCTATCGTTTGTTCTTATTGCCGCCGTTTTGGTCTTCTTTTTCGCAACCATGAAGGCGCCGTCTGGACAAAGTCCGTAAAATAGTCAATCCCTACTGATATCAACAAATTTCCGCTGAATTACTGTAGTACAACTTGTTAATTAATACATAATCATTTACTCATTTTAATTTTCAAAAAATATATAGTTTTCAATATAAGTAATTGATCCTGATGCTTTATCAAAATCATCTCGCATTTTTCAACTTCTAAGCACAAGTAATATAAACAATTTCCAATTCAAGGAAGTACTTTAAACAGGAAATTTCTATCGCTCACAATACTAGAAATATAAATGAAAATTGTGCGTCATTTGAAAATTAGCACGAACTCGGCGCCTCGTAGTAGTAGAGAAGCAGGAGTTTGGAAATAGTTCTTATTCTAAAATTTATACTCACCTCTAAAAGAATCAAGTTAAATTGTATAAATTGGTTTTCGTGATTTATTCAGAAAATAATCTTCGTCTCTCGCTTCTTTCTCTCTCTCTTACACACACTAAACGCCCCCAACAACTATTTTCAGAACAGTAGACGTGGCAGATGTGTGTTGATGATTTTGCACCCTTTCCGCGCAAATCTCCAAGATTCTTTTTATTAGCAAAAAATTTCCAACTATTTAGACTCGATTAGTTATTTTATGGGTTTAGAATTTATCTTCCTGTATTAAATGAAGTATTTATTATAACGATAAAGAAAGTTTATTTTTCTATTCTTTGCATGCTTTACCTGCTATTAATAAATTCAAATAAAAAAGTTTTGTTGAAATTTTGAGTCGTTTATCCCGAATAAAAGTAAAAAGGAAATGAGAATGATAATAAGACGAAGCGGATACCAAAAATATGGTCGTCCAAACAGAGCTTAAACTGAGTCGGGATGAAGTATTCCAGCTTCTAAATATATATCTCATATGTTGAGATCCATACATCCGGTTTAGTTGTATTAAACTATATGACGTATTTTCCAGTTCAAAATTTTATCAAAACTGATTTTAAAAGCATAACGAGAGAAAAAAATAAGAATAGAATTGAGTTGTTAGAAGAGGTGAATAAACCAGTGATCTATATCATAATCTAGATTATTATGATGATGTGTGATTTAATATTTTTGTCATTAAGTGTTTTATCCAAATGAATCTTCAACTCTATGAAAAATCAGATGATATGTCTAAAAAAGTTGAGATTTCTCATTGTGGGTACGACGACCCTCGAATCGATATTTCTATTGAGCTTTATATAAAAGTTTGTCTCTTCAGAGCTTCACTTCAAGAGGCGTCTCCCTAAACCTGCATGCTACATGTGAGATTTTTTGCCGTATGTGTGGTAGGTTAGGATGACTGAACCACGAATAAAGTGCAAAAACTCACGCACCCAGTCGCAAGTAATGCAATATGCGACGAAATATGTTTTAATTCTGTCTAATTCATATTAAAATCATCAACATTTTCTATCTTTCGACACCAGATCTAAATTGTAATGTGATTGTTCTATATTTTCCTGTGGTTCCTAGCGATGTTAACGTTACAAAATCGTTGAATGATTGAGCGAAATTGTGGATAGCTAATTATTCGGATAGAGTTTAACGAGGTGCAGGGAAGGAAAGCAGCAGACTGAGCACCTATAGCTGAGCACGATTCAGTCTTTGCGAGGTTTGATCCACGAAGATCGATAAAAAATGGTTCTTGTGTTGTAATGATTTGTTTCCTAAACCGAAGACTGGTTTACAAAATAAAGAAACGCCACAATTTCAATTAATTTAGAATTTAGGTTCGTTTACTTATTTTGAATAAAGGTTTTCAGTTGCAAAAAATAAGGTTTCTATCTTAATTTACCGTAAAATTATAATTCTTGTAACCAATAGGTATTATAGAACGATTATTATAACGTGTACTACAATTAAATAAAAAACAAAATTTAGTATAATTATTAGCAAATTTTTTTTTTCTTTTTTTGGTTCCTTGAATTTAAGAGTATAAATTCAAACTGTTTTTATAACAACAAATCGCATTTTGATAAAAGAATGCGATTCCTTTTCATGCCATCCTAACCCATGTTTTTTTCCGAATCGATGGTCCGAATTCATTTCCAAATAAGGTCGAAGCTACCATGAGAACGATTCCACTGCCAAACCAACCAATAAATTTACAGTACGTGTATACCGACTTAATAACCGAATCTTGAAAATCGCAATAACATCGAAACTTGCGAGTTTTATTTTCAAAAACATATGAAATAATTAAAGTCTCGTAAAATGAAGTAATCATCGCGCAGAAATTTTTTAAATAAAAGTTTGCACCCACATATCTAATAAATAATTAATAACAACAATTTTGAACATATACTTACAGTTAAATTCCAGTCTCCATATTATGAAAGAAAATAAATATTTCTCATTTATTAAATTTACTTTTGTCGACTATTGAAATATGTTTATAATTATTCAGGAATATATACATATTATATATGCAACAGATATTTTAATATTTATTATTGCTGGATATGTAAAATTCAAACATCACTTTCTTTCTGCATTTGTTCCATCACAATATTTTTACCCTGCAAGTCGTTTAAGTTGTTCTTTGATCCTTTTTGAATAACCCTCTATGAAGGGTTTGAAGGACACCTTAAAACTCTTTATCACAGAACGTAAAGTAGAATTAACGCCGTCTTTTTCCATCAAAGTATAATTTTGACTTTGAGAGAAAGCAAATGTTTTATTTTAATTAAAAAATCTTTAAAAATAAAGAAACTATAAAATTATTAAAGAGAAAACAGCTTTTCTAAGTAATTTTTTTCAAGTCTATAAATCTACAAAAGTTTAAAATTTGTCTGTATTCGAATGGCGAATGCTTCGCATTTGATGATCAGAATATAAACAGAGGTTTAATTTTCAATTTGGAAAGTATTATTAATATTTATTGTATCACTTAATAAATTGCAACATCGATTTGATTTTACATTGCAGATAAGTTTCAATTTGAAAATTTATATATACGCATTAATATTGCGTGCGTATAATTCTCCTTTTAGAAGAAGTCATAATAATTATATTTTGTTTATGGTGATAATACAATTAGTTTATTCTGTATTATAATAAGGCGGAAAAAATGTGGACTTGAAATTTTTAGGTAATACTGGACAAAAATTGTAATCCTACTACAATGCTAACTTGATTATTTATTCACGACTAAAGTGTCGACTTAAGACTTGAGCACTTTCACTCTCTTCTCGCAGTCCTTCAAGATTTAAGAGAGAATCTTGAAAAAGAGACCACCCGCCGCCGAAAATCTCGCCAGCGTCTCTAGGTGTACATTGTAATATACATTTTTCCACCTACACAATGTTTTTATGGTACACTGAAGGCGGTGCTCTTGGAAATGCTCAAGCACAACAAATAACGGTACATTACACTAACCACAGAATCAAGAATTACCAAAAATATCGTGAAAACGTCAGATATATTTCTGCACTTTTTTTATTACATATATAAATACTCTTGCAACAGAGGGCGATGTCTTATCGCAAAATGAATAATGCTTAAATGGCAATACGAGTTCACCAGGAATCCCATTGTATTCTAGTCCATCGTCCCTTGCATGGCGAGAAGTAATTCCTACTTTTGACATGAATTCTTGGCATCGACAGTCAAACGAAAATTGAATTTACGAGCCGATTAAATTTATTCTCCTCAGTAGTATATTTGTAGATAAATACAAGAAATTTATTAAAAATAGAAAAAGAATTTCGTAAAGTGGAAAAAGAAGGCTTTAATTTGACAACCGCGGGGTTTAAAAGCATTTTAAATATTGAAATAAGTTCTAATGAATGTTTTCATCTATTTAAAATTTCATATGTATATTATGAACCTTTAATACTTCTAGACACCTGAAGTGTTAAACCAACCGTTATAAATTAAAAGAGATTATAATGACGGGGCGACGAACGAAATACAATAATTTAGAAAATGAAACCCAAAAATTCATTTTACGCTATTGGATCTTCAGTTTCTTTCACAACGACATCTACTCTTGTGGGCTGGAAGAAAATGATTCTTACATCAGGAACTTTCTGAGATAACGTTAGTGTTAGCCAATGCACAGCTGGGAAAAAATGAGAAATGAATAAAGGGTCACCGCATCCACTATGACGCCTTACAATCAATTCACATTCAAAGACTAAACCAACCGGATTGTATTCTTTGAAAGAGCTTCTTTTTTATAAAAAAAATTCTGTCTTGTCAAATTTTATGCATCTATAACATGCCGGTTGACAATAATTTTTAGGTGCATTTTTTTTTGTTTTCCAAAGAAATTACATACTTGAAAAAAGTGAAATTTTAATAATCGAAAACCAAAATAATTCTTTCACAAAATGTTCCTCCCACGAGAAATAAAAAGATTGCTTTCGTTGTCCCAATTTGATCGCGTGCGACTTGTCAAATTACATTTACTGACTGACACGCTTCTTTTTCGCCAATTCAAATTAAACTGTCTACTTTACTTCAACGGCTATCTCAAATCGCTTCCTCGTTGCGTGTCGTGCCTTGACTTTATAAAAGTGATAAGAAAAAGTAGAGTAACATTTTGTTAGTGTTCTTTTAAATAGAAATTTTCTATAGGGTAAATATATCAAATAAAAGCGATCAAGACGTAAGTAAATTGTAAATTTCGAATATTCACCTCAAGTATAATCAGACATTGCTATTATTTTTATTATCCATTGGGTTTGAATGGATTTTATGAAGAAATCATAATTATTTCAAATCAAGGATCAATTTAAAAATCTGACGTTTCATTAATTAGAAAGAGAACAAGAACCACTTTATTTGATTATATACATGTAACTATTACGAAATACTTTTGACTATAGTAAAACATAGTCTAAAATCTTGATATGAGAGTAAATGGCAAAATGCCATTGACTTAAAGCCAAAATAATATCACGAAATTATACGCTTTTTGTTTGTATTAACAACATGAATTTATTTAATAAAGTTGTATTAGCCATAAAAAAGTTTTTAATTCAACAAAACGATAATTAATTCAGTTTACTTTTATAAAAAGAAGTTTTAAATAAAGAAGTAAAAAATTGAATCCGTAAAGGTGCTTTGGCTGTTTTTCAACAAAGTTCATATTTGTAATACGAAACTAGTTCAAATGATTTCCTATTGAATTTATTGGTAAACATATCTTTTAAGAAGTGAAATGTTTGAGCTGTGAAGATGTGGTTAACCACAACTTCCGTATGTATCATAAAAATATTCTAATGATGAGAGATATAAAACTACAATTTTATAAAATACTTGAAATCGGCTGAAAAAGAATTGTTAGCAATTTTGTTCTCAGTCAAAGAGAAAAAATAAAATTCAAACTTTCTTTTCTTAAAACCTCATCGAATTTCAATAACTGTATACGATTGACATAAATTTAATAATAACATTGCTTTCAGTTTCAACTTTACTATATTTCACATTTTTAATAAATTTCAAAAAAAGCATAAAAGTGTGAAAAGATTTATAAGCGTTTTATAATTCCAAGGAAATTTATTAATGAAATAAGAAGCTTTTTCTAGAACACTTGGTAGAGGGATTGGAAGAAAGGAAAGAATTTTTTTGTGGTATAAGCTATACGTGTAGGACTTTCGAAAGAACCTTGCCCTCACATACGGTTAGGCGTAAATCTTGCGATATGGCGATGAGCACGTGGGCATTGGGCAAATTTCAAATTGGCACGACTCTCGTAGGAAGAAACATGTACTTGGCTAACAAAAACCTAATATATTCTCAGAAATTATCAATGAAGTGAACACTTTCATTTAACTTAAAATAATAAAAAAAGCCCAAATTTTTTGTCTCATAAAATTTTTCCCCTCAAGCTGGAATTATGTAAACTTTTTCTATAGATTAAAGTAATATTAAAATATTGGTAGAAAATTTTATACTACCTACAGGTACAAATAGTTTATTAGATGTCAAGGCGCGACTGGTAAAAAGACACCTTGCAATTTCCACTGTTTGTACATAACATTCCAATCGTATTTCAACAACCAAGCGTTTGATAAGTTTATAAACACATAATTCTAGTTTCCTAATCAGTCACTCACATTTTGCCTACTCAAATGTAAAAAATTACCTTCCAATCTACTTTAATTTATGCATTTTTGATTATTAAAATGATCTCAAAAATCAATGACTCTATCATTAAAGAATCAAGTCCCCGACACCTTAAGAAAGACCGGACGTTGCGCTCCAGCAAATTGTGAGGCGTCGCATCGTGCATATAATCTGCCTAAGCAATCCTACACACTGCTATCCTACACGTAAAAAGAAGTATAAAGATGAAATTCTGATTATTTTGCAACAAACCTGCTTTCCGACTTGTAAAATAATTTAGAACGAAACTCTTTGAAATATATGTACATTGTGTTGAAAATGTCACGTTTATTTAATCGAAAAAAGCAACGTACTTTTTTTCTATTCTTTCTCTGAAAATAAGAATAAAAATCTTCTACTTTGAAAGAGAATATTATTATTTTGAGAAAATAACGAGAAGTGCATTGATAGAAGAATTTTACTCTCAATAAAATTACTTCTCCTGAGATTTTATTCCTAAAATTTTGTTGGTTCATGGTAGTATTGAATTTCTTTGAAAGCCGTCGGGAGCTCAACTCGATCTTTTCAACTCCTTCATACCTAATATATGCATGGTTGTAGATTGACGGCAAAGCTCTTCCGTTAAGCAAACATATTTCACAAAATTCTATATTCTTATTAAAGATATAAGAGAGATAAATATCACCTCACCGCTATAATTGCTCCCAATTAATTCCGTCCTTCAAAAAGAAATCTCAAATGATTGTGAGCTTTCATCCTTTGAAATAAAAATGAACCTTTCATTTTTATGCATACAATTTTAATACATTATTTTCAAACAGTTATCTGAAAATTAAAAAATAATTTTTCCCCGTTAATATTGTATTGTATGAAAAAGATTAATTTATTTTTCATTAAATGGACAGATAAAATAATTTCTATGTAGTGAAACGTAAAAAATAGAGGGCGTAATTGTAATAATTTGATGATTGAAAAATGGATCAACTATTGTATAATGTTGCACCTGAATTTATAAAGGACCACCCACGGTGAGTAGGAGAAATTTCTATGCACAATGCACACGTTATCTGGGATGCAGCGTCGTTGCTCCTGAAAATTACAGGCGTAACAAACTTGGTTCGCGACGTTGTGAAAACACGACACATTCAAGTAGGAATAGTGGTCGCCCACTTGAGACTTGTTCTTGCCTACCTGATTCATTGTCTAGAAAATAATTTTCTGTTTGTAATTTAACGATGTCACGCGCTTATAAATTGTTTAATAAAATCCTTTTTCATTTCCTCTTTAGAACATTTTCATATAAACAATTGCAGCAAACATTTAAATATTGGAATAAAATCAATTCAACTATTGTTCCCAATCAGATAATTTCATATTGAATAAATTTGAATCCCAACAAATCAAATTTATACATTCTCCAGTGCTTGTTTCGCTCTATTTAGTTGGAAAATTTGTTAAACTATTATAAACACTTTTAATATACTATGTAATATAGAATGTCCTTGTGTTTATTGTATGCATTATGCAGGAAGTTACATAGTTTTTAATGTCCATTTTGCATGTTTTTTTGCCAAAGAAAAAAATGTTTCATTATAATAATTCCGCAACATAGAAATTAAGTTTTCAACAAAGAAGAACTAAAAATTGTGTTCAAGTACCTAAACATGTAAATAATGAAGGCACGCATCAAACATATCCAATGATTCGAAAAGTCTGTGGAATGAATATGGGGTTTCATGCACGCGCCAGTTAAATGCACATGCACTTGTGCTCACGCAACTGGTATTGTGTATAAAGTTAGGGTGCGACCTTAAGTGACTTCAGGGTTATTTTGAAGCATATAAAGATAAACTCTGCAAATATAGCCCTGTTGAACGGTACGTTTTCCAAAGGAAGCGAACAAATATAAAGCGTCAAATTACAAGTTTCACTACTTAGAGGATGTCCAACATGTCGTTTATTTTTCCCGTCAATTAATTATTCGTATATACAATTTTCTGAGGACAAGTATCCATCCTCTTTTTACCTCTCGTTAAAGTTTACACAATTTCAATGTACGTTGGCCTAATAATTAAAGCAGTGATGATCGTTCGAGAGGTTAAGGTTGTTTGCGTCATTTATTCGCCCTTACTTTGCAAGCGTTTAGCGCACAATGGCCTATCCACTAATAAAAGAAATCCTCCGCTCATCTAAAATCGTTTATAACCAGTAATCGGAAATCTTGTACTAACAAAATTTCCCTACAGCAAAACTGCAGAACACAATTCATATGATAAAATCAAACCATTAATTGTATATGCAATTTTACAATTACATACAGGCAGGTTATATTTAATAAATTATTTTAGTTGTTCTTGTACTGAAATTTTATTCTTTATATCTATAAAAATAAAACTTGATTACGGACACTATCAAAAAGAAAAGTTAGCTTGTGTTTCAATTCGTTGTATTCTTTGTCCTGATAAGAAAGATACAGGATAAGCTATTCGTTGGAAAAGTAAATCAACGTCAGCAGTTTCAATAAGGTGGAATTCCACTTACTTTTTAATCTTACAATCGTGAATTCAAAAATGTTTTTTCTTGTTTTATTCAGAGCTATTTTTGAAAGCAGAAAATATCTGTTTTGACATTTATGAACACATGTATTAAGACTTATTTTCATGATTTTTAGCCGTCGTTAATAGAACCTTGGGTAAACTAGTTGGTTAATAAAAGTTAAGTATAGAATGACTGCAACGATTAAGAGTAATCGATGAACATGAAGAAAATGGCGATAACGACCAGAGCAATTGACATCGAGATAAATTCAATGAAGGCGTTAAAGCGAACGATGCATCGAACATTACGACCTGCTTTTTACATAATTATCAAAAAAAAATTATTTCAGAATAAATAGAATTCAATTTTTCTCTACCTGCATGGATTTATTAAAGAATGTATAAACTTGACTTAGTGATCAATCAGAGTGAGAGTGGCAAGTGTTTCATTTTTCATATCAAATTAATTATAAATCATAGCGATGAAAGTATACAGAATAGAGCAAGCTCATTGATCGGTTGTGTAATTGCTTATAAAATGCTCTGCTATACATAATTATGCAATGCACATAATATCTGCTTTTGAAAATCAGAAAGATATTCCTTCTTTATAGAATTGAATCTTCAATCATATAAAAATTCTTCCACATTACGTAAGAAATTTATACTCGTATCAAAATTTCCACCCTAGTTCATCTTGCTTTGTGATAAGTTTATCGCAAATTAGAATATCGAAAAAACACTCTTTTTCTATTTTATTCGACTTAATCGTTGATTTCTACTTTTTGAATTTACAATTTGATTATAATTCATTATAGAAGACTTTTATTTGTTTCTAAATTTTTCAAGCAAATACAAAAATATTACTTGAAATATATGAAATGAAAAATATATTTGCTCTATAAAAGCTTGAGATATATTGAAGAATGAAAAATAAAATATTAATTTTTCAAACGTATAATAGTGAAATCAGAGAGTAGTAAACGACAGTACTGTGAAACATCCGACCGGAAATGAATGTCGAACATTTGGAAACTCCCCTCGGTATATACATAGTGAATTGCGATCATTCAAATGGGAAATCAATGAACCAATGGCCAAAACATCGCGTTTCCGTCAAATAGTTGCATCAAAAGAAACCGATTTAAAAAAATACAAGAGACAGAAAAACCATTTTCTGCTACTGATTTTTGAATTTTTATTTGAAAATATTAACGAATGTTATATGAAAAATCTAGTTTGATGCAAGTTAACGTTCGGTATGACTAACTATAAATGCCAAAAATTAATAGTATTTTTTAGCATACTTTGAAATAAAATTTAGTATTCTATGCTCATATATGTGACCATTATGGGTCGGTCCCACCAAACGGTTGCAGGGATTAAGTTGTCAAAACATTTAAGCCGATGACAAGACATTAGTGCCTCTTTTTTATGTCGAAATAGTGACCCTAGTTCTATTAAAGTTAATTATTAACGTTTTTAAATATCAACAACATTTTACATACTTTATTTAAACCTTATATTTCTCAAAGGCTACTAAACATTTTTTCACTGGAAACCTAAATTTCGAATTGAAAAATTACTAAACTAATTCAATTCAGTAATTAGTAATTTAGGTTGAATGAATAAAAAAATGATAAAATAAGATTTAATTAAAGAGTGGATATCAATGAAGCTATCTTTTCACTTTCTTGGAAAAGTAGTAATGAAGCTGTGAATCACATTGGACAATAAGTTGATCATTGGAGAAGAAATAAAAGGTTTACATGTAACAATAATTAAATGAGGATTAACGCAATTTAATGGGACAAGGCTTGTTCGACAAGCCGTCGAAGAAATAAATTGTATGGAAATTGAAGGTCCATCATTTCACCTTAAATTGCTTGCTTGACATGTCTTGCAATAACTGAAAATAATTTTTTATGAAGAATACTTAACATTTTACAATAGACTATATGTAATCTGTAAGTTCCTGCAAGTGTAAATTGAAGATTTTAAGACTCGCGAGGAATAATTATTGTCTTGTATCCGACATTTTGTGATATGTTGGTGCCAATTTTAAACGCTATTTAAAATTTATGTATATATTTGTTGCAATACTTGTTTCCTCCTTATAATGCTACAAGATATTGTTAATCCATTTTATTGTTAAAAAATAAAGCCAAAAGATGCGATTAATAATTTTAAAAGTTATAATGCTGACTACTGTAAACAAGGATGCATAAGGATCAGGAGAGATATATGGGAAATAAACTGGATTTTTGAAGGTTGTAAAAGTATATGTATATAAGTAAAGATGAAGAAAAGAGAAGGTCGGGCGTATATGTATATAATATAGTTACTCACTCGCCGCGTGTTCCAAAGGATGTAATCAATAATCCAGGAAGGAACAACGGAAAAGCAATAACGTAATATTTGAAGGATCACACGTCAATTAACGATTTGGAGTAACTCGCGTTACCACCGAAATTACCTCGATGGTCTCGGACCGCCATGCACAGACTGGCAAATGGGCGCATGCCTCCAGCTTCACTGCATACTGTTCATGTTTTTTATATATCGCGAGGCGCTATCTCACGGACCTGCCTTGGACTATTTATCCAATACTAGCACAATGTCGATAAAAAGTAGACATCAAATTTATAATCAAAAATGTTAAGAATCATCGGCTAATGGTAATAGACATTCACCTGCGGATTTTCACATTTTTACGCTTTTTACCACTTTTATTTTTATTTTCAAAAATTCAAAATGGCGGATCCAATATGGCGAGTCCGCTTTTCTAAACTTGGAACATCTCATTTTTAATTCATTTATATACATCTATATACATTTATATACATTATTTATTTGGTCATATTCCAAAGAGCATTGCAATATGCACCTGTTGATCTCATGACCTGAAATTATACACAAAAATCTAATTAAAAGAAATATAGTTGTATCACTGTCTTTTAGTGCCAGTAAGTAGTGAAGGACAGTATCAATGAACCAAATAATTTAAGTAGTAAAAGTAAGCTTCAGTCGAACACTCAGACAACGAGCTTTGCGCGCTTGCGTGCAAGTTTACAAAAAGTAATTAAAATACAGTTATTGTGCTTTCAAGCAGTTTAGGTATAATAGCTGAACGAACAGATGAAATCAATTACCTTCTTTACTCTTTTTCACAATTTTACAGCTTTCAACTGATGCCTATATAAAATAAATGAAATTTCAATCATTCTGAATGAAATTTATTGATAAAATAATTTAATTTTAAAATGTTTTCTATAGATATTAGATACATAATTAAATAAAACTTTTTGTGCATGGATGTAATTTGAGATTAACCAGTAAAAAATATTTATTACTACATATACAACGGTTTCTTCTTAAAATCTATATCGAATGAGGGTCAAAAATACAATTTTTATTTATCTTATTAAATGTTATTGAGACATCTTCCACAAAGCGTTTAAATAGGCTGTAGAAGATTTAAGTACCTGTAATTAAAAATGTAATAATAATATTGTACAGTATATCATTAAGAATTCATTTATTAAAAAGTGTAATACCGTACTAAATGTTCCCAGGGACAATATAAAAATTTTTCCACCTGAAATTTTTGGCGGGAATTGAGAAACTCTAATAAAAAATAGCAAATCTTTCAATGTTCTTCTTGGTAAAAGGTACCAATCGATCATGTAACCCTTTTCTCCAACTTTTGAAGCCTATAAATTAAGATTGAATTTTTTTTAATTACATATAGTAAACTGGTTAATTAATTTAAAAAAAAATTAAATAACCCACCTGCATAGTCAAGAATTCACCAATGAGGCAATATATGAAAATATTAAAAAGAAAGGAAGCTAGGAGAGTAGAGTATGTTATAATAGCTGTTAATTCGTCATTCTTCCATCCCTATTAAAAGCCATATCTTGCATAGTATTAAGTTTAATTTAAAACAAATGAGACATCATCATAGATTAGAATTTTTACTATTAAAGAAAGTAAAGTTATAGTTTTTTTACCATAATTGTATAATATCCAAGTAAACAAATATTGAGAGTACTGCCCAAGAATTCAATTAAGCATATTTCGTTTAAAGCAGATTCCAGTTGAGACACAAAACTGGAATTTTTATGTACATTTGACATAACGAAAAACTTACACTGAGAAAAATAATAGTGTCCTCTAACAATAATCTTTTTTCTGGAATTTACTGTTGAACTCACAAATATTTAACAGCCACAACGAAAAAAAGGAAAGAATGAAAAAATTAAGTTGTCTATTACAGCTTTTGCTTAAAAACTTTGACACTAGTTGGAACAACACAATTTATTCTTGCTAATGACATCAAATAGTTTTCTCAGTGTTCTCTCTTATGGACATTAAAATTTACCTCAATACTTTTAAATGAGAATTCACAGTGATAATTAATTTATCGTGTAGATCAGAATGTTTTTCTCCTCCTAATCTACTAACAAGATCGTTTAAGTAAATAATAACGATTTCAAATTGACCACATGCATGAATTGTTAAAACAGCAGCAAAACTGAATGTCACAACAGCAACAGAATACATCAAAAAAACAGCAAGAAGAACTGCACTGTATACAATTTCATAAATTGGACTCAGTCCGCTGGTCAAATATTTGCCATAAACTGGAGATGGAAAAGGTTGAACAGTAATATTATAATATGTAACAATTGGATCAGTTGTTAAAGGGCTCAAAACGGAATACCAGAAACCTCCTAGATACATGAAAGCTGCACAAAGGATAGTAATGAGTCTTCCAAATCTCGCATACTTCAACATTATGTCACGCTGCTCTACTGTTTCAATGCACTGCCAATCTTTCTCAATAAATTTGAAACATTTTTCAATATCCTGACCCCGACTTAATATTATTGAGTACTTTATGAAAGCCATGACGTAGAAACTTGTGGGTCCTGTTAGGATAACTTTTTCAGATATGTTTTTCAATTCAAATGTCCCAAACAAGATACAAGATACAATGACAAATGTCATGAGAAGAATGGAAGTAAAATTTATTATAAATTTTAACACTTTTTTTATCACAGATTTTTCCACATTGTTTGGCCAAAGTCCCAAAAATAATGCGATCCTTCGACAAGTATTAATTGCATACCTTATATCTGATTTGTATGTCTTATTGAAATTTTCAAGAGACATACTTCTTTCCACAAGAATAGATTTCATACTGATACGTTATAGTGCTTAAGAAAACTAAAAGTTTGCGCTTGCGTGAAAGTTAACAATGTATTTTATCTTAATTTCTAAAGTTTGATTCACTTACAAATTATAAATTACTTCTTTCTCATCAACAAACAAGTTTAAATTTTTTTTATTAGTATTAGAACCTTGTTTCTTTCATTCATGTCAAAGTTTCTTTCTAGACTGGATTGATTTCATATTTTAGATTTAATCAAAACATAAAAAGTTATTTAGTTTACAATTTCTTGTTTTATAACACTATCATTTTTTTTCTTCTTTCCTGTATTTTATTCCAAAAAAACTAAATAACTTTTTTTATCAAAAAATTGAATTTGACACATGTGTTAAAAGTAATGCAGTTTATAAATTCAACTTTTATTCAGATATAGAGCATTGAATGAACTTCTAATTTAAACAATCATATTAATATTTTTTCTCTTCAATCTTGTTATTATAATTATTTTATTTTGACATGAAAGAAGATTGAGATTATTAGATAATTTATGTACTCAATTTTTTTCAGGAAAATTAATCATATTTTTCTAATTAAATATTTAAAAAAATTTATAGTATATTTGTTATATGATTAAATTAAACTTTATTTGTTCTTTATTGAAAATATTTCTTTATAAGTATTACTATACAGTATCTTCTTAAAAGCTATACCAAATTTGGGGAAGGCACTTATTTTGAAATTAGTTGTTTTAAAAAATTTGCCAAACCTTTTCCCTCACGCCCCTATCATAAATAAAATTTTTATTGATATTATTAAATATCATTGAGACATTTTCCACAGAGCATTTAAATAGGCTGTAGAAGATTTGAGTACCTGTAATTAAAAATGTAAATAATTATATTGTACAGAGAAATCTTAAAAATTAATTTATTAAAAACATACCGTACTAAATGTTCCCAGAGACAATATAAAAATTTTTCCTGCTGAGATTTTCTGTGGGAATTGAGAAATTCTAATAAAAAATAGTAAATCTCTTAATATCGTTTTTGGCAAAAGATACCAATCGATCATATAACTCTTCTGTCCAACTTTTGTAGCCTGTTGATAAATATAGCATATTAGTTAATTAATTTTTTTTTAATTAAAAATTTAATAACGTACCTGCATCGTCAAGAATTCACCAATTAAGCAATATATAAAAATATTAAAAATAAAGGAAGAAAGAAGAATAGTGTACGATATAATAGCTGTAAATTCTTCTTCATTTCTCCAACCCTGTTAAAAGTCAGATCTTGTATAATATAATTTTTTTTTTTAAATAATAGAGAAATCATCAGGATAAGAAATTTTACCAGACAAGAATAAAATTATAGTCTTTATACCATAATTGTGTAGTATCCGAGTAAACAAATATTAAGGGTGCAGCCGAGGATTTCAATGAAGCAAAGTTCGTTGAAAACAGATTCCAATTGAGACACAAAACTAAAATTCATATCTATTTGATAAAACCAAAAACTCTGTACTGAGAAAAATAATAGTGTCCTGTTTATGTAATATAATTTCGTTCTGTATTTTTTTTAAGCCATCAAAAATGTGTTTGTCATGACAAACAATTAATAATACATTACGTGTTTCCCACAAGAATAAATTAAACGGTTTTATTGCTTCTGTAAAAACACACTAAACATTTTTCTCAGTTTTCTCTCTTCTAATAATAGATATTACAATTATTTACCTCAATACTCTTAAATGAGAATTCACAGTGATAATTAATTTATCGTGTAGATCAGAATGTTTTTCTCCTTCTAATCTACTAACAAGATCGTTTAAGTAAATAATAACGATTTCAAATTGTCCACAAGCGTGAATTGTTAAAATTGCAGCAAAACTAAATGTCACAACAGCAACCGAGTACATACAAAAAACAGCAAGAAGATCTGCACCGTATACAATTTCATAAATTGGACTCAGTCCGCTGGTCAAATATTTGCCATAAACTGGAGATGGAAAAGGTTGAACAGTAATATTACAATGTGTGACAATCGGATCAGTTGTTAGAGGTCCCAAAACAGAGTACCAGAAACCACCGAGATACATAAAAGCTGCACAAAGAATAGTAATGAGTCTTCCAAATCTCGCGTACTTCAACATTATGTCACGCTGCTCAACAGTTTCAATACACTGCCAATCTTTTTCAATAAATTTAAAACAGTTTTCAATATCCTGATTCCGAAATAATATTATACAATACTTCATAAAAGCCATGACATAAAAACTTGTGGGTCCCGTTAAGCTCACTTTTTCAGATATAGTTTTTAATTCAAAAACTCCAAACAAGATACAAGACACAACGACAAATGTCATGAGAAGAATGGAAGTAAAATTTATTATAAATTTTAACACTTTTTTTATCATAGATTTGTCAACATTGTTTGGCCAAAGTCCCAAAAATAATGCGATTCTTCGACAAGTATTAATTGCATACCTTATATCTGATTTGTATGTCTTATTGAAATTTTCAAGAGACATACTTCTTTCCACAAGAATAGATTTCATACTGATACGTTATAGTGCTTAAGAAAACTAAAAGTTTGCGCTTGCGTGAAAGTTAACAATGTATTTTATCTTAATTTCTAAAGTTTGATTCACTTACAAATTATAAATTCCTTCTTTCTTGTCAACAAATAAGTTTAAAATTTTTTTTTCACAATATGCGAATCTTGTTTTTTTCTTCCATGTCAAACTTTGTTTCTAAACTGCATTGATTTCGCAATTCAGATTGATGAAAACATTAAAAGTTATTTAATTGCCAATATCTTTCTTTAAAAGACAAACAGTTTATTTCTTTTTTCTTGAAAAAAAATTGATAATTTTTTAACAATATTTGATTGTGTTGATGTAGAAAATATAATGAAATTTATAAAACTTTATCTATAATAAACCCTTTTTTAATTTATTAATTCTTGGTTTATACTGTCAAGTGAATTAGAAATCTATTTACATAAGATAAGTTTTTATTGATTTTTTTATAATTTTACAAAACCTATTGTGACATTTTCCAAAGAGCATTAAAATACGCTGCCGAAGTCCTCATGACCTAAAGTGCAAAAAAAAGTCGTGTTTCGATTCATATCAATATCATAAAAAATTAGTAATTAATTCTCGAATAATAATGCTTACTGTACTAAATGTTCCAATTGAAAGAACTATAATTTTTCCTGCAGAAATGGTAGTTGGAAATTGACAAACGTGAATAAAAAAGAGAAGATCTAATAATACTCTTTTTGGAAGATCATGCCATGATATCATATATCCATGTTGTCCAATTTTTTCAGCCTGCACAGTAAAAAGAAAGTCTTATTTTAAGGCAGAAAAGATGTCTTATTTTAAGATGCAACATTTTTAAGACAGCCTTTGCTGAATTTACGCAATGATTTTACATACAATTTACATTATGGCTAGCAGTGCTGAATTTAAGACTCATCTTAAAATAAGATTTTATTTTTACTGTGTGTGTTACAATTGTAATTTGTAAATTTTATTAATTGATGATCTTTTTAAAAAAAATTCCATGTCCGCAATAGTAAAATTAATTGAGAAAATGATTTTAAAAACAAAATACCTGAGTTGTTAGCAATTGTCCTAAATAACAATAAATGTAGATTATAAATATAAAAGAAACAAGTAAAATACTATAAGACATAAATGCAGTATATTGTCCAGCCTTCCAGCTCTAAAACACAAAAATATATTTTCTTTAATTCAGAGATCTCTGTAAACGTAAAATAATAAGCTATAAATTACACTTTTTTTAAAACAATTTTGTGAAATTTCACTTGTTTTAAATTTGTGCACATTTAATAGATAATTATACAATTTATATAAAAACAAACTTTTAAATATTAGATTAAAGAAAATTATTTAAAAAATCTGTTATTCGTCATTAATTATTATTAATCACATTCAGCTCTAATTAAATTATTTATAGGTATATTCTTAATAAGCGCAGTTTGGTTGAATCAGTCGTATACCTATATTGGATTGATTGAAACAAAAAAACTGCTTTTTGGGTGCACTAAATTATAGCATTTACCGTTATTAGACAATAACCCAATAAGCACAAATTAAGGGAACAATCCAGAACTTCAATGAAACATATTTCATTCAGTAAAGCTTCCAACTGAGAAACAAAGCTAAAATAAATGTTAACACTCTTTTCTATGAAAAATTAAAAATTTCAAATATAAATATTTGTTTTACTTCAAGATGTAATTAACAAAAGGAAAAATAATTGAAATTTACCTTAAAACTCTCAAATGAGAGTTTACGATAACAATTAATCTTTCTTGTGCTGAACTTTTATTTTCGTCTGATTCGTTAACAAGATCATTCAAATAAAGATACACAATTTCAAACTGTCCGCAAGCGTGTACTGTGAAAACTGCTGCAATGCTGAATGTTGCAACAGTTGAAGAAAACAAATAAAAATCAGCAAGAATTAGAGTTCCATAAAGAATTTCGTAAATAGGGCTCAATCCACTTGTTAATTTTTTCCCATAAATTGGTGATGGGAATGGTGTGATGGTTATATTCATTTCAGTAATGATTTTATCAGCCGATAGAGGTTTCAATACTTGATAACCAAGTCCTCCAAAGTACACAAAAGTCGCACAAATGATTGTCATATATCTTCCAAATTGTGCATATTTAATCATCACTTCTTGTTGCAATGATGATTTCATCAATTGCCAATCTTCCTTGATAGATTTCAAGCATTTCTCAATACTCTTTCCTCGAAATAAAAGAAGTAAATATTTTGTGAGGCTCATGATGTAGAAATTCGTGGCACCAACAAGTTCTACTCTTTGATCCTTATTAGTAATTTCAAAAATACCACAAAGAATATTGGAGACGATAACAAAAGTCATAAGGCAGTAGGCCAATACATTTATAAATCTTTTAGCAATTTTTTTAATGGGAGAATTGAGATAAGTTGATGGCCAAAGTCCTAAAGTTATTGCAATATGTCTTAAAGTTTCACTTTCGATATTAGAGCTGAAATCTGTCGTTTCTTTAAAAGACATTGTGCTTTCTTTCTTTCTCACTTCGCACTGAACATTTTCCTTTAAGAAAGTACAAACTTTTGCGCTTGCGTAGTACTCTTATCATTTATATTAGAAAGACAATACCTTTCTATTAGCTTACGATATATCTTTTTATTAAATAATCACCTTTTTATTTCATCGAAATATAATATACAGGATAAAATTCGATATTGATTATTTCCAAAAATAACATTGTTATATATTTGTAATTTATACATTATTTGCTTGATTTATAAATATTTTGAAATATGCTGAAAAAATATCTGCGATATTTTACAATGCAAATCAAATAATTTATAGTTTATCCATTAATATCACAAGTTCAAAAATAATTGCAAGTTCCCTATAAAAAAAATTGTTAAACATAGAATAAAAGTTCCTGCGTCAAGAACTAGGTATTCAAATATGTGATGTAACTTTCAATGAGAAGTTTTTGTAACTTTTTGCAGTATCAATAGTAGTTACTTTAAAAGTAAAATTCTTTTTTCTCTTTTCTTCTTTTAATGAATAAATAAAAGTACATTTGCAATATTTTCATATCTTGTTCAAATAATTATTATTCCTATATTAAAATTTATTGAGACATTTTCCAGAGCGCATTAAAATACGCTGCTGAAGATCTAATCACCTGCAATTCAATAAATTTTTCTTTAATTTTAATAAATTAACCATTTTGTTTTTAATTATAGAATATTGCAAAAATCATACTGTGCTGAATGTGGACATGGACAGTACAACAATTTTTCCAGCTGAAATTTTTGCTGGGAATTGACACACTCTAATGAAAAATAGCAAATCTAATGATGTTTTCTTCGGCAATCGATGCCACTCGATCATATATCCCATCTCGCCAAGTTTTGTAGCCTGTAAATATTCTCATAAGGTATCTTCATTTTTATTTTCAAACAAGAAATTTATACCTTATTAGTTAAAAGCTCTCCCAGGTAACAATAAATAAAAATATTAAAAGTAAAAGAAGTAAGAATGACCGCATAAGAAAAGCAGGCAATTAATTCCTCACGTTTCCAACTCTAAATAATGAATAACAAATATATTAAATTGATCTTTTTTGTGAGGAAAAAATATTAAATTTTATAGCTAAAGCATTATTAGTTTCTTATCCCACCTCTATTACATAATAGCCGACTAAACACATATTAACTGAACATCCCATCACTTCGATGAGACATATTTTATTCAGTAATGACTCCAACTGAGAAACAAAACTAAAAATAAATGTAAATTCACTCTTTCATAAGAATTTATATTCTTTAACATAAAGTTAATTTATTTTACCTCAAAACCCGTAAATGTGAGTTAACAATAACAATTAATCTTTCATGCGCCGCATTTTTCTTTTCTTCCGATTCATTAACAAGATTATTCAAATAGAGAATCACTATTTCAAATTGACCACAGGCAT
The DNA here is from genome assembly GCA_001855655.1 of Leptopilina clavipes. Taxonomy (NCBI): domain Eukaryota; kingdom Metazoa; phylum Arthropoda; class Insecta; order Hymenoptera; family Figitidae; genus Leptopilina; species Leptopilina clavipes. The sequence goes on from JUFY01032354.1 coordinate 24,683, forward strand.
GAAGTGTGAGCACTGCTGCAAAACTAAATGATACTACAGTTGCAGAAAACAAAACGAAATCAGCTACAAGTAATATTATAAAAATCATTTCATAGTAAGGACTGAAACCGGTGTTTAGTAATTTTCCATATACTGGCGCAGGATAAGGTAGTACTGTTATATTCTTTTCTGTAATTATTTTTTCCGAAAGCAATGGTCGGACCAAGTGATAGCCGAATCCACCTACATACATGAATGCTGCACAAAGAATTGTTAAATATCTTCCATAATTTGCATTCTTTAACATCACTTCTCGATATTTTTGACTTGCAGCAAATTGCCAGTCTTCTTCAATATATTTAAAACATTTTGCAACAGATTGACCGCGGAATAAAAGTAATAAATATTTCGAAAGGCTCATAATGTAAAAATTTGTGGGTCCCACGATTTCAACTTTTTCACGAACTTGTTTCATTTCAAAAACTGCAGAAAGAACATTTGAAAGAATAGCACAAATCATAAGGAAACATGCACATATGTTTAAAAGAAATTTAATAATTTTTTTAAGAGAGGAATCATTCAAGTTGATTGGCCAAAGACCCAGAATTAATGCAAGAATACGACAAAGGTTTATAGTCAATTTTACATCCTTTTTGTAAGATGCATTATTTCGAGAAACTTTGAGAGACATTCTTCTTTCTGCAATTCACTTTATACTGAAGTTACTTGTATAAAGCTTCAAGCTTTTTGCGCTTGCGCTGTCAAACTTGCTTGGAAAGAAATTAAATACTATTATTATTGTTTATCATTTTCTCTTCAGTTTAATGATAGAGAATCCAAGCGCATGCATTTAATATTTGCCAAAAGAAAATTCAATTGCACTCAATAATAATAATAATAAATATAAATATATTCATATCCTCATAGTAGTATTTTAAACTTATTGACAAGTAAAAAAGAATAAAAATAAAGAATTCCAGACTTCTTTGAAGAAAATTCTAACTTTATACAATTTTTTAATAGTTAGATAACATCGTTTATAACTTGAAAAGAAGAGAATAAATATTCAAGTGTTTTAAGAAAAAACTATACTTTGATCTACAACAAAAGTTTTCAATCATTTTTTTAGAAAAAAGTCCAACAATATTGTAAAGCATACTACGACATTTTCCAAATAATATTCAAATAAGCTACGGCTGATTTCATTATCTGAAAAAGAATAACCATTTAGAAATGCAGGATAAAATCATTCCATTTTATTTCGCCCAAATATTTCAAGTCTCATTTGATGGGATTTGGAAAAGTCATTGAATGTTTTTAAATTGTTGAACATTAAAATAAAGCTTAAAGCTTTTAAAATTCGTCATCTGGGCGATATAAAATAGAATTACGTGTATGTTTTTTTTGTAAAAAAAAATCTTACAGTGGTGAACGTTGTCATAGATAAAAAAATGATTTTTCCAGCTGTAATTTTGATTGGAAATTGACAAATCTGAATAAAAAAAGACAAATCTAAAGAAATATTTCTCGGTAGATTATGCCAGTCTATCATATATCCGGTTTCTCCTAATTTCTCCGCCTGCAACAATAAATAATAAACAATTTATGTTCAGTTAAAATTCTTTTAGTTTAAATAAATTTATTATTAATAATTATTGTGTTTACTTGAATAGTAAGAAGTTCTCCAAAATAGGTATATATAAAAATGTTGAAAGTAAAAACATTCACAAGAATTAAGTAATTTATAAAATTAGCAATGTTTCCCTCCTTCCAATTCTTTTTGTCATTGATGAGTATATTGTTTTTTTGGCATATGAAAATATTAAATCAAATTAAAAATTATGAATAGTCGTAACTATTATGATTAATAAAAATTTATGTGTTACCACTATTGAAAAATAACCCAAAAGACTCAAATTGACAGCACATCCCATTATTTCGACAAGAAATATTTCACTAAACACCTTTTCCAAATGAGAAACGTAACTAAAATAATAATATATAGGTAAAGGAAAATTGCATATAACATTTCCAAGTGTTTATATTCTTTTTCTTAGCCCATTGTACACTTTGCTTCTCTCTAATTCGAAATATCAGCCATCAGTAAATTTAACTGACGCAGAATTACAGAGCATTCAGAAATAGGTACTGCCGTCAGTACTGACATGGTAATTTTATTTCTGATTTATGAATTTTAAGCCACGAACCTTAATGAAAAATAAAAATACCTTAATACTCGCATATGGCCTTTTACAACAGCAACAAATCTCTCCTGAGCAGTATTTTTCTTTTCATTTAATCCGTTGACAATATTGTGCAGATTAAGAATAATAATTTGAAATTGTCCACACGCGTGATTTAATAAGACTGCTGAAGTATTAAATGAAAAAGAACCCATAGAAATGATAAAAAAATCAGCAATAAATAGTGCTCCAAATGTAAATTCATGAAGAGGGCTGTAACCAGTATTAAAAATGTTTCCATAAACAGGAGATGGAAAAGGCTTAACGCTAATATTCATTTCCGTTAAAATACTATCAGATAATAGAGGTTTAAAATAATGATGCCCAGCACCGCCAGCGTATAGAAAAATAGCAAAATAAATTGAAATGACTCTTCCGAATTTTGCATTTTTCAACATAATCTCTCTTTCCTCTTTACTATCAACTAACATCCAGTCCTCTTCAAGGTGTTTCAAACATTTTTTAACTGACTCACTATGATATAAAAATAATAAATATTTCGTGGCGGACATTGCATAAAAAAATGTTGGACCCAGGATATCAAACTTTTCATCAACTCTTTTCGCTTTATATGATATACAAAGAATATTTGAAATTATGACACATGTCATGAGAAAAGCTGCACTAAAGTTGACAATGATTTTTATGATTTTTTTTATAGAAAAATTATGAGAATCATTTGGCCACAAACACAAAATTATTCCTGATAATCTTACAAGTTCTATCGTATATTTTAAGTCACTTTTATATTCCAAATTCATTTTTTTAATAGACATTTCTATAGCTTCAAGTTTCTTCAAGTTTCTTTAAGTTCTCTGTCTCATTTCGTACTGGAGTTTTTTTTCTTGGTAAAGTCTGAGTTGAACTTACGCTTGCGCAAAAGTTTTATAGCCATATAGCGAAAAATATCAAGTGCAGTTTCTTGAGATTCGCCAAGTTAAAGAAATTAAACAATTTTAAACATTACATTTTCATATTAGACACATTATTGTCGAAAATTTTATTTCTTATTCAATGGTAGTGTGCATAAAAATGCTTGTTAAATTAAAAGAGTTTTTAAACTTTATTTCATTTTATTTTTAACAAAATTGTGCGACAATTACCATGAACAAAGCGTTCGCGGGGCTTTTATTATAATCTTAAATTTATAGAATATCGTTTTTCAGTGTTTAATATAACCAAATAATTTATTTTATTAGCACAATCAAATTTTTTTTTTGTCGGTCTATACAGATTTTTGTTTCTGTATTTCTATTTACTGGTCATTCTCCAAACAAAATTGAAGTAAGCTGCAGACGTTTTCAGTGCCTAAAATTTAGCAATTATTACATTATTCATGAATAAAATTACTATATTTTACTTTCAATTTTTAGGTGAAAAATAAATTTGCATGATAGAAACTTACAGTAGTAAAACTATTTAATGATAAAGCTGAAAATTTTCCAACAGTAATTTTTACAGGAAATTGAGACATTTTTATTAACAAAATAAGTTCTTGAACTGTTTGCTTTGGCAATTTATACCATTTGATCATGCACAAAAATTTACCGACTTTGGCCGCCTAAAAACAGAATTATAGCTGTAAAATAGTATTTTAATAAAAAATTAAATTATGAAATGTTAATTGTTATTTCAAATTTTTTTCACCTGATGTGATAGAAGTTCTCCTAAATAACTGTAGTTAAATATATTGAAAGTAAATGAAGCAATGAGAAAAACATATGCTAGAATGTCTGTTACTTCAACTTCTTTACATGCCTGATTTATAGGATAATTAAACCATTAGTATTTATATAAATTGAAATACAATAAGAGACAATGTTATGTACATATATCAATCAACTAAACAATTAAAATTAATATTTTTACCACAATAATATAATATCCCAATAAGCAAATTATTATCGTCGAACCCATCACCTCAATCAGACACACTTGAGTCAGTAAATTTTCCAATATTTTGACGAAACTAAAATTATTTTTAGTAAATTTCTTATTTTTTAAAATACGTAACAAATAGGTGAACATGAACCTAATCAGTTACCTCAATACCCGCAAATGACGTTGGACAATAATAACCAATCGATTATGACTCAAAATATCATTTTCCTTCTCATCTGAAACAAGATTATTCAAGCGCAAAATGAGTACATCAAATTGTCCACACGAGTGTAATATTAGGACAGTAGCCAAACTAAAAGTCATCACATTCAAAACGTCGTTAAAAAGTCCAGTAAATACTTGAATAATGAAGACAATTTGATAAATTGGACTATAGCCACTCGTAAAAAATTTCCCAAAAGCTGGTGTTGGAAACGGTTGAACTGTAATATTGTTTTCCGTGACAATTGGAGCTGCTGTTAAAGGAATTAACACATGATAAAAGAATCCACCGCTAAACATAAAACTGGCACATATAATTATTATATAATTTCCAAATTTTGCGCTTTTCATCATGACACTTCGATAGTTGGGGTTGTCGGCTTCTTGCCAATCTTCCTCAATAAGCATCATACATTTTTTAATACTATCACTACGACTCCAAAACAAGGTGTACTTTAACAAGAGCATAGTCCAAAAAATCAGTGGACCAAAAATGAGTAATCTTGAATGCAAATCACGCAACACAAAAATTACATGCAGAACACCAGACGAATAGGTAAATACTGTGGTTGAATAATATAAAAATCGTAAAAGTAATTTGGAAATTATTTGTAAAAGAGAATCTTGATAATTCGTCGGCCATAGACCAATTGTCAGGGCAAATTTACGACATAATTTAACAGCATACTCTGTATCTTTTTTATAGAAAGGATTTCGAATGGTTTTACATTTTTTTTCATTCAACATATTTTCATTTAAGTTGATGGTTTCATGATGTTACTTGTACAACTGGAAACTTTTGCGAAAGCCTCTCTTTTCAACGGCAATAAAGCTCGTTGCGCTTGCGCTTCATACAAGTTATCATTACAAGTTTAATTCATAATCTATATGAAAATTTCTAACAATGAGTCAAGTTGCACACTACTTATTAGCAGTTGAATTATATTTAAATTCAAGTTTTAACTTTAATACATATAATTTTTCAAGCTGTAATGAAAAATTTAGTGGAAATATTTTGCTCCTTTGCAGTATATTGTTATTTTTCTTTTATTTTAAAGTTTTACGTTTTTATACATGTGAAATTAGTAAAAAAAACTTTGTTTATTTATTGAATACATAGTATAGCTTCTGTAAACTTTAAATGCTCTTATGGATATCTTATGGCTATCAAAGCTACCAACTTCTTTACTCTGAAAATTTAATGGCGATGTGCAAGAGCAAAAATTGAAAGTTTGGTGAAGCGCAATTTTATGTTTTTTCAATAAATTAATAGTATGTTTCTCCTTTATATTTAAAGTTTTAATGATATGCAGTTGTGTTGATCATCAAACTTTATAAGACATAAGCTACATTCTAAATCTGAATTGGTGGAAAATTTCACTGAATTTAATTCAGTGGACTAATTTTCTTTAATTCGTCAGTGGAATTAAAGAAGACTCGTCCACTGAATTGAAATCAGTGAAATTTTCACTGATTCAGATTTAGAGTGTAATGACTGATGTATTATTCATTTATAGTTTGATTTGATGATCACACATTAGTTTTCGTACACCTTGAAGAAAAATTAGTCCATAAATGAACGAATGAAATTTAAATAAGCTGTAGACACTTTCAAGACCTGAAAAATTTTAGTTATTAATATTACATTAAATATATCTGTGTATATATAGAGATCTATCTCCAATTTTTGGCTCTATCACTTGATGATTTTGCCAATGCCTGATAAAGGCGTACCCCTTACAAGGGATATATATTATAAACTTACATTACAAAAACAACCGATTGAAAATGAAACTATTTTGCCTGCAGTTAGTTTTGCTGGTTTAGAAGATATCAAAATAATAGGAATCAAATCAAGCTGTTTCCTTTTTGGCAAATAATTCCACTGAATCATATACGTTTGTTTTCCAACTTCTTCACACTTTTTTCATATATAAGGATATAATTTTATATTTAATAATTTAAAATAAACAAATTATATTTTATATAAGAGAAAAAAGCTTTTAATTACCTTTGTTAAAAGCAGTTCACTCAAAAAGCAATAAATAAATATATTAAAAATATAAGACATCAATAGTATACAGTAAACAATCATTTTTGTTATATCTTTGTTCTTAAATTCCTAAAACATTAGAATTCATAATAAAAGTTAAGAGACCATTATGGTTGCAATATGAAATTTCCAAAGTGGTTTCTGTCATAATAAATTTTTTAGATAATTAAAAGAAATATAGAGTTTATGCTTCTACCGTAAAAATGTATTCCTCGGGACTCTTGTTGAGAGCGTTAGGCCAATAGGGCAAGAGTATAATTAAAAAAAACAAACAAAAAATATAAAATCATTGCAAATTCATACCCATGATATATAATATCCTATTAGACAAATGCCAACAGATGAATTCAAAAATTCAATTAAACAAATTTCATTCATGATATTTTCCAACCGCTCTGCAAATCTATAATATTTACAAATTTGTTTTACATAAAACAAAAAACAAATTATTCTTTAAACACCAATTGTTATTTTCACAATATTGTGTAGGACATTGTTTTTTTACCTTAGTGATTTGAGGTGATGTTCAACAATGAATGAAATCATTTTATCCTTATCTTTAACAAATAATTGAAGAAAACCATTTAAAATTTCTAATTGTCCAGAAATATGCATTACAAAAGAAATGACAACGCTACAAATTCCACTTATTACTGAACAACAGGTAAATGCACCCAGTATTTGAAGACAAAATATAATATCATAAAACGGTCTTTTATGAACATCGAATAATAGAAAATTTCCTGGAAACGCTATATTTAGAACTGTTTCATTTACCGAAGAAAAATAATTATCTGACAAAGGAAAGAAAATTGTAAATGAAACTGACCCCGTGAACGAGAAAATTGAACGGAAAATAATAAAATTGCGAGCTGTATTAGCATTTTTCAGCATAATTTCTCGATTATGTTTACTGACGCTTCGCCAGTCATTACACATTAACTCCAAACACATGTGAATTTCCTTTTGATGAATAAGAAAGAAACAATAATATAACATGTTCATTATAGTGAAACTTAAAGGTCCAGCTTTTATAAAAACGGCTTGTAAATCTCTTGTGAGAATTATATCTATACAACCAGGAACAATTAAAAATAATAGAACGACGATACAACCAATTCTTAAGAAATAAGTAATATATTTCTCTTTTGAACATTTAAAATTAAAATTCCACATGCCGATTGGTTTCAAAAGTTTTCGATTTAAGTGAATGGCAAACTCAAAATCTGCTTCATAATAAGAATTCACAAATAATTTTTGAAATTTTTCTGTTCCCACAACCATGACTCTATAGAATGACTGTAAACTTAATAGTCCAGAAAGAACATCGAAGAAAAAATAAAATACGCATGCGCTTTTATTGTTTTCTTATCTAACTAATAGGGTTATAGATTAATAGCTGTCATTAAAAATATGAATATAATGACACACTAAAAAGTTATATACAATAATTTTCATCAATTTATTGGCAATTTTTTTTTCTTTTTTTTACCTGAACAGTTCAAATCATTGATAAAGTAGAAAAAAATGTTGTCATGTCTGACTAAAACTAAACTCTATCACTGAATCCAGATAAGGTTTTCATAAAAAACTCTTTTGTCTGATGAAATTTAAATTTATTTTTTAATTATGACTTACTATTATTATATAATTTCAAACATAAATTAAAATGTCAATTTTAATTTTAATCATAAATATTTATTAAAAATAAAAAACAATACAGAATTTTTATTACGCCTTTAACGTAGGAATTACAACTGGTCAGAAAGAAAAGCCATCATTCAGGCGCATCAAACATGTTTTGAAATTTTCTACTATAATTTTAACTTGTAATTTTGAATTATGTTTGAAATTTAACGACAATTATGGTTTTATGAAATTTCAAGAGCTCGAAGAAAATTTAAATATGCTGCTGATGTTTTAATCACCTGAAAATATAAATTAAATACAACAATATTATTATAGAAAAATAAAATATAATGAAAGAAGCACATGAGATTTAAATTTATATTTTGAATTTAAAAAATGATCATAAAAATTAAAAATATACAAACGCCAGTGAAAGCTTGGAGAGAGAGATCAGCCATTTTAGCGGCAGTTAAGCAAGATGGATGTTCAGATCTCATCATTAAAAACATCAAGTCTATTAGTACATTTTTCGGAAGATTGTACCATTCTATAGAATATGCTGAGTAACCAACGTTTGAGCTCTACGTTCATATCAATCATGAAATAAATATTACTTTTCTTATTTCATATTAGTTTATAAAATGTAGTTTAAGAAATTATTGTACTTGTTCTTTGAGTTTTTCCCCTATATAACAAATTATATATACATTGACGAAAATAGATGTCATCAGAATGCCATATGTCATTGTTCCAAGTAGATCATTTTCCTCCCAATCCTACAGACACATACTTGTGTATATTTAATTAAAAGTACACTTTTTACTTCCTAATAGTACTAATAATACATTACCTGCAACACTCCATATTCTAAAAAACAAATGATGACTGTACAACCGACAACTTCACAAAGAAATACAATATTAAGTGAACGTTCAATTCTTTCAGCATATCTGAACAGTGCAAAAATCATTGATAAATTAGAAAAAATGTTCCCATGTCTGACTAAAACTAAACTCTATCACTGAATCCAGAAAACTTACCTAATTGCTCGATTATGCATTTTTATAATTACTCTTAACTCGGACACTAATTCTTGAATATTTGATTCCTTAGATATATTTTCAAGTCTCTTGCAAACAATTTCAAAAAGACAAACTGAATGCATAATGACTGCTGCCAACATGCTGTACACGCCGCAGTTGGTTGACAGTATAAGGCTGCTAATGAAAATTTGCAGGACAAAGATGAATTCATAGAAGGGAGAAGCTTCAACTTGAAAGAAAATATAATCAGTCAAATAAGGAAGAGGAATTTGTGTGGAATTATCTTCTTTAACAATCCTCTCTTCCACCAATGGCATGATAATGTGATACGGCAAAGCGCCTCCATATGACAAGCCCAAATAAGCAGTGGTAAACATTCGACCAATTTTTGCATTCTTTACCATTACATCTCGATCTTCTTTAGTCTCTACGTTTTTAAAATTCTTTTCAATGTCTTCCAGACAACTTTTGATCTCTTCTTTTTTAATAATCATCGTCCAAAATTTAATGACACCAAGACTACTAAAGATTTGTGCTGCTATAATCTTCATAAGTTTCTTCAAATCTTCTGCATCAACAAATGTGTAATACAAATGCGGTATTAACAAGAACAACATAAAACCAAAAATTATGATTATGTGTAACATAACTTTTATTTTCGAGGAAAATGTATCATTGCCATATCTTGGCCAAATTCCAAGGGGTGTGAGTAAAGTTTGTGCAACTTTAACTACATAATTATAATCGAAAAAATAATTTGTATTTGTGAATTTCTGGACCATGATGTAATTCAATTGATGTCAGTTTGCAACTGAACTGATGACCGTATTTCTAAGGCTTGCGCGCGCAAAAGAAATTACTTCCTCTTTCTTATGATATTAGGGAACAAAAATTACCAGTCGTTTACTTAAATTATATCTATAAGAGTTGTAGGAAAATTGGTTGGGGAAAAAATTAAGTCAATTATTTAATCATCATAAAGACCATTCAATTTTCATGAAGAGAATAAGGAAATTTTATTCATAAGAAAATTATTTGATTCCTTTGTAACCATGTTAAAAATATTTTGGTTTTTTTTATAACCGTGCTTATATTAGCGAAATACTATAGCATTTCAAGTGATAGTTACAAAACATGCAATAATTTCAGTCAACTTTGCATGCAAATATCAACCACAATGGTACGTTTTATAAATTTTACCCGAGAAAGTATTGTTTTTCGTTAAGCTGACGTCTTATCTCTTCAGTAATTTCAGATTTCGTCTTATTTTTTATTGTTAAATTATTATTATATATTATCTCATTAATTGATTCTTTTGTTTTGCGAAAAGTTTATTGATCCTTGTTTTTCATATATAAATTGATTGATTATTTTATATTTTCTTCAGTTTACTAAACTCAACTGTGTTAAACACCCAAATGTTTAGTTTCAATTTTCCTTACGGTAATTTGACACATTATCTTCGTTTTGTTTAGTAACATATTTACAATATTATAATATTTTTAATAAACGCAGCCTCTTAAGTTTGGACGATATTATAATTGGTCATGTGAAAAAAGACATAATATGTTTGCGTGCAGGTCTCAAATTATTATAGATACTTTAATTTAATATTAACCTACTAAAACTAATAACTGATAATTTATTTTATAGCTTCCAAAATGGTTTGATAAGTTGATCATTTTATAGCAGTAAATTAGGATAAAAATGATTATTTCCATTTTATCGTGTTGTCATATAAAAAAAAAAGAAAGAAATTTAATAAATTTATATATTTGCTTAATCTGTTCAATAGATTAACGAAGGTTACATTTATAAAATTCAAAGTAAATTGTAATTTAATATTGTACACGTAACACTAATCATTATATTAATGATAAGATGTGATTTTTTAAATTGAAAGTCTAATAGAAGGCTTTCGTTTTATAACTAGAATCAGTCTATGTTCCTTAGATGATAATAAAGTAGCTATTAATTAAATTATTTACACAAAGCAAGTTAGTTTTTATAGTTGGTAGAAAATTATTAATAAAAAGTAAATCATTTATCATGTCAAGCACCAGAAGTGGTATGCAAATTAGAATACTTTTATTTTAATTAAAATTTTACCAATAAATTGAAATTGAAATTCATTTTGATTCCATACAGTGAATTTAAAAAATGTGTTTGTTACAGTCTCACTATGGAAACTAAATCAAGGAACGTTAACTATGTGTACTGCTGAAATTTTAGGAACAGCTATTTTAATTTTTCTAGGATGCATGGGATGTATTGGAACATTGGGCTCATCACCCCCTCCCCCAATGCAAAGTGCTCTTACTTTTGGTCTCACTGTGAATCTCATTATTATGGTATGTTAATTACTATTTTTATAATTATACAACATTTTACATGTAAATTTTATGGTTGATTATAATTAAATTCAGATGCTTGGTCATATAAGTGGAGCTCATTTAAATCCAGCGGTAACAATTGGAGCTGTTATTTTGGGACTTAAGTCCATTCCCACAGGAATATTATACGTTATAGCGCAATTTATTGGAGCAATAATTGGTTATGGAATGTTGATGGTAAAAATATAACTTAATTGTTAAAAATGAACAATTAATCTGTAATATCTGATAAACTTGTGCGTTTAGATTCTACTGATTTAAAATGACGTAATCATTGTTGTTTAAAGTCAGATAATAAAATCATTTGTGAGGTAAAAATTTTAGTGATATATGACGTTTATCCAATAAATATTTTATACATAAAGTTTTATCAAATAAATATTATTAATAGTTAGCGAGGTATTAGTATTAGTTTAATTGTTTTAAATTTATGTAATTGAGGGGTGATGTGATACCGAATCCAGCCTCTTATTAATATATGATTATTCATAAATATTAGGTTGTTACTCCGCACTTGCTGTTGGACGATGGACAAGGCAAGAATAATCCTTTTTGTGTGACGCTAATACATCCAGAAATTTCTATTCCACAAGCAATTTTAATCGAAGCACTTTGCACTGGTTGCATTTTATTAGGAGCCTGTGCAACTTGGGACCCTAGATGTGCTCACACAACTGATTCAACAGCGTTAAGATTTGGTTTTTCCGTAGCAGCTATTTCTTTTGCGGCAGTAAGCATAAGCATTGCGTTTTTAATAATTGAAAAATTGTGCCCTAACGCATTTTTCTTGTCATTACAGTCACCCTACACTGGTTGCTCCATGAACCCTGCTAGAACATTTGCTCCAGCTTTGTTTCAAAATTCATGGGCAGATCATTGGGTAAAAAATAAACAAATCTTATAATTTTCTGCTAAATATTTAACAATAATCGAATAGTGCTCAATATTGGGACAATATTTTCCCAATACATTGTTATTTTTTTATTTCAAAACAAAGTCTTGATAAAACAACTTTATCTACTTGAAAATAAACTCGACGCGAAAAAATTACTTAGATATTCTGTTACTTCAGAAGTGAATATGTTGTCTTGAAAATGAAAAGTCAACCCTATCTACTCGAACATAAAGTTTTCAAGTCAAAGTTACTTGTCTTGACAAAACAACTTTATCTACTTAAAAATAAATGTAGCTTGGAAAACTACTTTTTCTACTTAAAGAGTGAGTGTTGCCTTGATAAGACAACTTTATCTACTTAAAAAAAATGTTGGATGGTAAAACTAACTACCTACGATATACTCAAGTTGTTGCATTATTCCAATAAAATTTTAAATTTTTTTAATTAATTTCAAACTATATTAAACTATTTTTGAAATTTTATTTCCACTTGACTAATTTTTAAATAGGTATATTGGGTTGGTCCATGTTTTGGAGCACTTCTTGGGACATTTACCTATAAAATCCTCTTTGGTCTTCCAACAACAGAGTCCAAAAAAACTTCTTTCTCGTCAGATAGTATTGAAAGAAAGATTTGCGATGAAGTATTTTAAAAAATGTATTTAAAGAACAATATCTTTTATGTAATAAAAAAATTGTCAATTGAAATTGGTAAAACAATGAATAATATTACAACTTTTCATTTAAATGTAAATATATTTTATTATGCGTTATTTGTATGTGTATTTTAACAAAATATCGAACATTTTTTAATTAAATATACAAATTTGTAATATAATAAACTAACTAGTATTTTGACCCTATACATTAACTTTTTAAGTTTTTAAAAATAACGCAATCCATAGAAACGTTTAAATTCGTTTGCATACATACATACATATAATATGTGTGGATTTCTGAATATTACGCAATGTGGCAGTCAGCAGAAACTGCTACGTGGTTTCTCATTTGTTTTTTAGCTAGACATTTGAATTACGTGCCAAATCATCATGGTACTAAACAGATTTATAAAACGATTTTTTAATGTTATACTATCTTAATGTACCTATATTTGCTGCTTATGTAGCATTATTATATGTGTTGTTTTTTAATTAAAATACATAATTTTTTATTAATAACTATTTTTAATTCATTAATTTTTTTTCTTCCTGAAAGAACAAGTATTGTACTATTAATAATATTTGTATACTTACTTTTTTATTTTTAAAATTCGATAAAATCTAACGATATGTCGCTCGAATGTTCATAAGACTTAGGATAATACTTTATGCTAAGCATGTATTTAAATGAAGCACACTAAAATATAATAAAAATAATCATTTTATCTCTAGCTTCAAACAACTTAGTTCAAATGATGAATTTTAAAAGAAAAAACTATATTTGTGTTAAAATTTTAACATTTAACAATATTTCAGTCTTCAGTGATAATTTTTATAAATAATTTTGAAAATGCTAAGCAGGCAAATAATTCATGAGGTATACCTATGTATACTCAATTATAAATGTACCATCCATGTGCCATATTTCAGCTGTCTGTTTCAATCGACTTGAAAACATGAACTATTTATGGTTTTTAACATTTAGAAATACAAAAACAATTTGGGTTATTAGGTATATAAATTTTTATTGTTTTCCTTTACAGTATTTCATAATTATTACTAATAGAAATAACTCTTTTAACAATTATTAATTATATATCTAATATATATGATCTCTTATTCTATCGGACTTTAAGAATAAATTAAATTTTTTAAAGGGATAATGATTTTCTTGAAAAAATAAACATGAATTTCATGCATACATGAAATATACCCTCTTTACTTCTCTTTTATCGTTTATAAAAAGACCGTTAAACTTAATGTTAGGTCAGATGCACTGAATATAGACTGTTTGCACCATATTGCAGTATAATTTGCTTCTTCTGAATCTAACCGTCTTTTTTAATAGTAGAAAGCCCTAAAACGCAATAATCCTACGCAGTTCTCTAACTTTGACCTTGAATGACGAAATCCCCAAAAACCTTCCGAAGGAAGAACTGCGCAGAATATTCTGTTTTTGTCCTATCTTTTTCTCTCGAGTTTAATTTTTCTCTTCATCTCTCTCATGTCCCTGGCCGTTAATTTCCAGCACATCAACAATGGCTGCCGGGTGGGGAAGTCGATTCAGTCGGGTATGATGGGGGATGGGGGACCTGGCGAACGTGCCAGAAATCCCGTCCACTCTCTTGACGATCAATACTGCCAGTTTCCTTGTTTTTTAGAGCTAGAATTTGAAAAAAATGATTATTTTCACGTAAAAAAATGAAGAATACAATGATACTTAACATGTATGACGAGATTATTGTATTCCTTTTAGGCTAAAAACTTTTGTTAAATCGTTTTAAAGAATTATGCGCAGTATGACCGAGTGATCTCGAATGTTCTGGAAACTGCGATGCAAAAGGCTATATAAGCGTGCCGCTCGCCGGCGCCCGGCGTATTCGTATAAACAACTTCGTCGCATTCAGATCTGCAAAGAACACCTCAACTTTTTTTAAAATCCTCCCACATATGTGTCAATTCGAAAGCTGTTTACCAAAAACAAAATGTAGACAGTGAGGCTACAAGTGTGGAGTGCAACCGTATGTACCATTTTTGTCTAAATAATCTAAATTTCAACATCTCATAGTTTGTCCTTGAACTTATATCCTTATATCTATATCCAATTCGCTTTGGTAACAAATATTTTAACAAAATAATTCTTAAAGGACATTTCAAAAAAATATAATATTACCGTTTTTTCAGATCATTATGTAAATTTTAAAATATACACTGAAAGAATTTTGGTGCACCAGCTATATTAGTTGCATAGAGTGAAATAAGTAAAAAGAGTGAATATAATAATATGACCTTAAAGTTTTATTTAAATTTTTTTAAAACTTTTATCTAATTTAAATGAATAATCATATTACTTTGAAAATTGACAAAACATTAAAAATTTAATTAGTGTATTACATTTTATTTAAAAAAAACATATATTAACATTTGACACTTTTATTGTATGAATAAAAATGATCTAATTTTAATAACTTTTAATAGGGTGTAAAACGTAAATATAGTAAAAATTATATAAATTTTTATATGAAAATTTTAGTTTAAAAGATTTATGTAAATTCGGTTGTAATTTTTGTTTCTTCGCGCTTTTGTTCTTGTTTTTCTTCTTTTTTCTCTGCCGGTGTGCCAGTTTTTACGATATCAATGAGCCTCTCCGTTCCACTAGGTGTTACCGTCTGCAATGAGATATAATGAAGAATCTAATTAAAAATTATACTTTTTTATATACTAACATTTGATTTATAGAAATTAATAAATAAACAATTTTATTTACAAATAAATCTGTAAATTTTCTGTAAATTTTTTTTTACAGAACACCCTCCGGGGATTGGTCTTGAACAATCCATATGCATCTCTCCTGCATTTCTTTTTTCAAATGAATTAAAAAACGCTTACAGCAATAGGTAAGAAATAAAATAAATATCTAATAGAAAAAAAACATTTTCGAAAAAAGTATTTAAAAAAATTTTTTTCAAAGTTTGATTAATTTAATTTATTACTGAAATTATTTATAAATTATTAATTAAATTTAAATAATTAAAAATTTGATAGTGCTAACGAGCACAGTAACGTTCTTTGAACGTTTCATGTCCCCCTAATAACGTTTTAAGTACGTCTAATGTTCTATTTTGTTCTAAATAAATAAATAAATAGAATAAAAACAAACGTTTTCATATAAATACGTTTCTATTTAAGATTTTTTTCTGACTACATAATTTTCTACAAGAAATTATTCATCAAATTTAATTGTAATAAAAGTAAATCCAGAAATTAATATTTCGGCATGAATGAAATTTCAAGTTGGTGCTAATTAGAATTTTTCTTTTTTCTTATGGTTTAGAGCTGTAAACTATGATCGAGATTTATCATCAACATCAATCTCTCTAAGCAAAAGATAGAAAGAACAAGACCAAGTGGATTGGGATAAAACAGCAAAATTTTACATCTGTCCATTCGTGATTTATCACGAATCGACCTTTAATGGGTCTACAATTAAAAAATCCCGTCTACCTTTTGGGGTGCCGTTATTGTTAAAACACCGTCCGAGGAAAGGCTTGAGGTGATTTGCATCACATCGTGAGTTGTTGGCAGCACGTATCTCCTGATAAAGTGTCTGCTAATAAATCCATGTTCGTCTTGCTTCTCCTCGTGTTTGGCTTCAACAATAACAAAATTGTCCCGAGTCTTCACCGTGATCTCCTCTGGTGAGAATTGCTGAACATCCAAAATCACCTGGAAAAAATGAAGATTTAACGGTACTGCTATCTTTTGACATCTCTATTGTTAAAATTATTATTTAATTACTCTTTTACCAACGATTAATTTAAAATTCATTGAGAATAACTATCATTGCCGATAGAGAAGTTTTAAACAAAAGCGGGCAATTTCAGCCTGCTCGGAATTCCGACTAAACGTTTCTTTTTTCTTTTTTTTCTTTTTTTTTTTGAACCAATTGGACTAAAATGACAAAAATATTAGTTCCGAGATTTTGAACTATATAATTTAGCAAACAATCGTAACAACATACGAAAGAAGTTATGTAAAATTTGATAAATTTTTTCATGTAATTAAAGAAATAAAATTTGTTTTTCACTTGATCACAATCAAACCGGAAAGATGTAGTAGGTAGGAATACCTACTTGTGTGATACTTTCTCGTAAAAGCGTGGACATGCAAGTAGGTGATCATTTTTTTAATTTCTTTGATTTCTTAAACATTTGTCCTGAATTATGAGAATGTATCACCTTCCGAAAAAGTTACTTGATTGTTTCTTATTATAAAGTCGACTTGAAACTTCTCTATCGAGCGAAATTTTGTATATAGAAAACTATTCATAACCTTGTATGTATATGATTCTATTGTTAAGAATGTAAAGTATTTATTTTTTTAAATTGGATACAACCCGGTGGTAGAAGTACTTCAAACCGCGCCCCCTTTAAAAGGGGCGCGCCAGATGTGCTTTTAGGCTCCACAATTCGGTTCAAAGCATCGTTTTGACCTACAGTTGTTTGAACCCTTTATTGAGAAGACTGAGCTGAAATTTTGTAGAATTTAAAATAACCCTTTTCTGTACGTTTATAAAAACAGATCGTGCTGTGATTTGTAGATACAATTTAGAGTTTACAGTTCCAATTTTTCATTTATTATTTTCTAATATATGATTTTTTAAAATTTGAAAATTTCTTTGTGATTGTAAAAGATTGCCGAAAAAATGCATTACTTAACTTGTCAAATAATAAAACAGGAAAATTATTAATTAGTTAAAGACAAAAGTTGGTTGATGAGGAAAAATTAGAATATGTTTGTGAGAACGTTTGTTCGTGGATTTTTAAATCACGAGCCGCGCAGTATTTTTTCGGCATTATAAAAGTTCAGATTTCTACAACTCCGTCAGTATTTTGTGGATATTTATTTCTAATTCAAATTCTATTTAAAGTTACTTTTTTTCTTTTTTTTTTTTTTAATTAGTTTCATTTTTATAATTTCTTTTATGTTTTACGAATACGACCCTGTGTAGAGGACATTTTGAGATTAAAATTTTTCTTTTCTGACAGAGTATTGCCTAAAGTTGAAAGCACAATTTTATATAAGAGATTTTCCGTGAAAATTGCAGTTTTTTAAAATTGCATATTATGTGTGTAAAATCGAGTTACTGAGTTACAAACAAGTGTTTTTGAAATATTTTTTTCTAATAAATCTAAGGGAGCGTTTCACATTAACTGAGTGTGTGTTTAAAAGTCGTTTTATCCAGTTTTGAAAAACATTTCTTAAACAAGGTAATTTTTAGCATAAGGTTTATATAAATAGCGTTTGCTAACATCTAGTCTATAATCATTCCTTAAGTTTTTAAACATTTAATTCTTTTATTTTTTTTTCAAATCAGTTACCCTTGTATATTTTTTCAATTTTTTGTTCAATTTATTTTAGTTTGGATTTAGTGTTTTTCTGAATTACATTTTTTTATTTTTTTTCAAATCAGTTACCCTTTTATATTTTTTCAATTTTTTGTTCAATTTATTTTAGCTTGGATTTAGTGTTTTTCTGAATTACATTTTTTTCTTCATTTAAACTTTTTCCTTTAGTTCTTTGACTTTATTGCAAGTTTTTTTTTCTTTACTTTTGTCTTTTACTTAAATTTTTCAAATTTGATTTTAAATCAAAATCAAAGTTCCTGAGTAAATAAGTCTTTAACTTAAATCTGTTTGAGTTTCATTTGGCTGTAAATACTTTGAAAGTCTTTTAGTTTATTAAAAAAAAGACAACGACTATTTCATGATTTTTTAGAAAAAATCATGAAATAGTCGTTGTCTGATTTTAGAACGATTTTGAAAAAAATTTAAATTTTCAAAGTAATTCACAAGCCGGAGAATCTAGCCTGTGATTTTATTAAAATTCATGACCAAATAATGTAATTTGGTAAGCTATTTCTTTTCATTGAGAATTATTGTTTTATTTCGACTTGTAGGGCAAAACTAACTGCCAAAGGGATTTCTTAAGTGGAAAAAGATGATTGTGTCAGCCCTCGTCTTTTTCAAAGTATCAGGATAATCCCGGTAACTTGAGAAAGACGCGAGTGGACCATCAAAGGTTTTGACAATCGTCAGAGGTAAATTGGAAAAGTTTGCCAAATAAAAAAATATGGGCATTTTTTAAACAAATTAGTTTTGTCCCCAAGCAGCGCAAGGCTCTGTCATTGTCTTGTAAAATCGATAGATCTTATCAAAGTCGCACTTGTTACACAATCCAAATCGATAAAATCAATAAACTCGGGATTAGAGAAAGAGAAGTTTGTTACCTGGAATTTATCTTTGTCGGCCTGGATGGTACTTGCACCTCCAGAACTCTGACGCGCCATGGTTCTCCATGGTCGATAATAGGACGTGTTTCCAAATGCCGAGCGCGGTCTCATTAAAGCCAAATTGGAAAATGACGAGAAAAGATCATCTCGGTTTAGACCGCTGCCAAAATACTGGTCCAGCAATCTGTTGGGTCGGTCCAAATCGTCCCACCAGTCTCGATACATTAGAGGAACCGTTGACATCTGGAAAGTAAATAAAACGATGAGTTGTATATTTCGAGGATTAATAATAATAAGGAAACTATAGTCAAGGTTGTAGTGATCTAAATGACAATGAAAAGTAATGGTTTAAGAATTTAATGCTATTGGGAGTGAAAACTCCAAGGAGACGATTGCTTCTATATGCTTCGTATTTTAAGATAATCTTTTAAACTTATATGTCAGAGGTTAATAATAAAAAAAACAGTTCTTCCAAAAATTATCGAAACGAGTTAATAAGAGAATAAGATCTTGCACTTGAACATTCAGAATCTAAATCGTAT
The DNA here is from genome assembly GCA_001855655.1 of Leptopilina clavipes. Lineage (NCBI taxonomy): Eukaryota > Metazoa > Arthropoda > Insecta > Hymenoptera > Figitidae > Leptopilina > Leptopilina clavipes. The sequence continues at coordinate 44,513 of JUFY01032354.1, forward strand.
TTAATCTTCAACATTTCGAATCACGATCGTTATTGATCTTGATTGCTTAATCTCAATATTAGCCATTCTACTTGCTTCTTAGATACACATGAATTAGACTGCATTCTAAAACTCGAGTTTTTAATTTTAGATTTTTGCCCTCTTGCTTCATATCTGACTACCGAATTGATGCACAATTCGATATGAGATTTAAATATAAAAACGAAACTTTACGACCTGTTAACATCGCTTTAATAAAGATACTTGAATATATATATAAATATATATTTACTTGAGAAAAAGAAAGTTATTTTCCTAAAAATTTCATAAAAGTTTATATCCTCATGAAATGATGAAAATCTTGAGATAGATTTACTTAGAATGATGATGATACATGCTAAAGTGAAAATATCTTGGGATGAAATATCCTAAAGTAGAATATCGAAATTATTTATATTAGAGCCTTCATTTTTCAAGTATCATATTCGAACGCATATCGCGAATGAGTCATAATATTTCCGGGTCAAAGTTTGCAATTACTGTAAGGTAACGAAAGGAACATCAACATCAAGATTCTGATGTGCAATTTAAAATTCTCCAAGCCCCGCGCAGTTATCCATCGTTGTGCCTGATTTTAGATCGCGAATTCCTATACATCTTCTTTAAGTGTTAGCATTAAGAATGAAAGAGTTTGTTAGGGAAAAGTCGTCACTTACAATAATGATAATAATTACTCTAAACACTACAATAATTACATTGTTAGTTAAACATTTACAATAATAATTATTAAAAGTTACAATACCTAAAGTTTACATAATAAGTATCATTAAACTTTATATATTGATAATTGCGTGCATATTATTATAAAATTCGAGTTGGATTATTATAAATCCAAAATTCAGACAATGAGAAAAGTGAATTTGTATTGCACTCTGCGTGCTATTAAAAAATAATTAAAACATCAGGAAAGATAATACCAAATAACAAAAAGGGTTAATATATGATAAGGGATGTCAAAAAAGTACAAGGGGAAATACATAATAAGTGAAATAAAATCAAAAAGAAGGGAAGATTAATTCATATCGTGAGGGATTATAACGATTAAGGAGAGACTCATTAGTAAGTTAGATAGTAAGGTATTTACAGTTGTCGTCAGGTAAAATCCAAAGAAAATACACTCATCGTATATACATACATTTAAAACGTGAAGAACGTGAGAAAACTTAATCCAACGAGTTTCCGATTTTGCGGCTAAAGCTCGACTCTGACGAAAATATCACACGCGAGCTTAAATAGACATCGCAACGGGGGCGTTAAAACGCCTTCAATTTTCTGTGCTTACTAGTTATCCAAAAATATCTTTACACGTCAAATATTAAACATTGCATCGCCTAGAGGGACGATATACAAAAATTCGTACCCCGTGCGCATTTTTTTCCAACTCAAGACGAATGTACTTAAGAATCGCAGAAAATTTTTTATACATAATTAAAATTATCATATTGTCTTGATTTTATATTGTTTAATATAATAATTTTTTTCACTAAATTTGTCAAAATTTAATCAAATTAATTACTGAGAAAAAGATTTTTTTATTTCCTTTATTTAATTTTAATTTTAATCTGGCTTTTATAATTTTCTATAAATAATAATTTAATTGAAAAAATTATTTTAGTTTGAAATAAATTATTTCAGTAAAAATTATATAAATTTCTATTAAAATTACTCTAATTTAATTTAAATTATACGCTTCAATTAGTTAAGTATATTTGACGTTTTGTGTATAAGTAATAAAATTAAGTTTTTTAAAAAATTCCTTCTCTCAGTGTATATATAATATTTAAATGATCTTCAACATTTAGATATATTGAAAGTTTCACAATATTTGTTCAAAATTAATCAAATCGCATTTTTTTTTAAATATTCAGTGTACACAAAGGGGAGTTAAAGGCTACTAGTGTTGGGAATAAAGTTTTCGGAGTTAAAAATCGACTCCTGGGGGAAAAAACTCGTAATTTCACTCCAGAAGTTGAAGAAAAGGAGTAAAACTTTAACTCCCTACTGAATTAAATAATAGTTGCTTATAGCTGATGTCAACTCCTGAAGAACTCAATATATAAGGTTTTACTCTCTTTACTTTAACTCCAAAAGGGAGAAACTTTCAAAGAATCTTGTTGGGATTTAAATTTTAACTCCTTTTTTTTACACTCTTGTGAATTAAATATTTAGCACTCGTTTTACGCACTTAACTGTTTGAAAAATGTACTAAAAAATTACTATTTTTACCAGCATATAAAACCTTTTGCAACAGTATAATTAGAAGTAAGAAGTCAACATAAAATAAAAGAGATTGAGTAATTAATTAATTAATTAATATAAAATGGAAAAAAACAATTGAAAAAATCACAAAAAAAGGGATTTAAGTTGTGCCTGTGGGATATTAGTTTTAAGTCTTATATACCCTTCTACGCTATACGTAAAGGTTTTTTGTCGCTCATAACCACCCTGAAAGTAAAAAAGTAGAATATTCATACAGGTAAATGAAGGTAACTCACTTAAAAATGAGAATTTGATGAAACTAAATTTGTAAACATTTGAAAAACACAAAATTGAATACTTTTTTGACTTTCATAATTTCCAAGATATACAAAGTGCTAAATTGTGTGACATTATTTAGAGGTATTGTGCTAGGTGTTATTGTGCATAATTAGATGTAAGTGTGTATTGATAACATCTATGATAACATCAGAAAACATTATTTGCTTATAAAAATTATATTTCTTTAAAACTAATGTATACGTACATGTTTCCTTAATTCTGGATAAAACGTCTAAATCATCTCTTTATACTCCTTCGATATGAATGTATAACTGTAGTAAAAAAAATAGATATTTGGACTATTCTTAGAATTTTGAATATTTGTAACTTAGTAACATATCTTTGTACTTTGATGGTTAATCATATACTTCTTTTGTGTGCATTTTACCCAATATTAGATTATTTATAGAATCCAAAGAAATAAAAAATTCCCATTTGGTCAAATGTAACTGTTTATGTCTAAATTTAACTTTGATTATTAACGATATATTATAATTATTGGCAAAAACAATCAGTGAAAATAAAGAAAACTCTTACACATGCAAAAAAGTGTTTATAACTGATAATTCCTACACCTCCTTAATAGATTTATTTATAGATGCTGATTTCTTCAACTTGGAATGTTAATAATTTTCTTTTCATTTACAAATAAATTATCTTTAAAATTTAAGAAAGCATGTCAAATCAAATTTTTATTATTATCAATTTATATTTTAATTTGAAGCAGAATTTACTATTTCCTTTAAAAATAAAATTTATTTACCTACATTTATAAGGTTTTCATTAAAATTTTATAAAGATGATTTAATTATTATTTAATAAAAATAAAAATCGATATGTGCAATTTTTTCATATTATACTGAGCTTTTTCACTTGATAATTATATCTTCAATTTTAGCTGTATTTATAATTTATAAAATAATCATAACAACAGAGGTTTGAGGACGGACTCGTTCTTATTGACTATGGCTGCTTAAAAATCTGCAATTCTGGTGATTGTTGTAATAATTCCACATCTTGTAATGTCGATATTCCTTGCTCCTGTAAGTAAGTATTAGAAAAAAATTATTTTCTTAATGTTAAAAATGCTAATTTTGAAAAATGAAAAATTAGCATACGTGAACAATGAAAAAAACATACGTGGTATTCTTTCCATTTTTCATAATTTTGTCTCATATAGACAATCATTTCAGGCATATCAATGAAAGCTGTTAAAATAAAAAATTTATAATATTAGATATTTAAAAATATTTTTAATTTATTAATAGAATTTTAGATCATACCGCTCCATGCTTCAATCATATCTGTTATAATATAGTCCACGAAGCCTATTTGAGATTTAGGAATAGAACACGTTTGTCTGTCAAACATTGGCATAACTACTGGCAATTTCAAGTTTTTCTCTTCATCAGTCTAAAATTTATTTATTTATACAAATTATGTGATTTTATTACTTGTTTTTTCTCTTTAGAATTTAACAACTTTTTCATTACAAACCTGACAAAAATACTCTTCTGCTATTCTCCTACTCCACTCTATGCAATTTTTAAGAGGTCTCGTTGGATTCGACACATCAGCACATTTAATCATTATCCTTTTTACTAAAGTAATATTTTCAGGTTGCGTCAATATAGACATATCCACAACATCTGTAAATGACTAAAGAAAGATAATTTAAACATCCTTTCAACAGCTACGTTGCTAAATGTGTATTTTAAATATGATAATATCAATACCTCTGACTGAATATCTCCTCTGGTACTACAAACATTTACAAATTTAGCCAAATGTTCAAAGTGTTTAGTCATTTCAGTAGCTAATATCATATCTATAACGTTTTGTCTCAACATTTTATATTCTTCTCTTTCTAAATTCTGTAAAATGACAAAAATATGCATTATAATTGTCTAATCAAAATTAAACGTAAATACATTTGTTTTTTTTTTTACCTGAAAAATATTAACATTTTCATCACTTAATGTCAATTTAAATGTGAGTGAAGCGTGATGTGATTCAAGAACCGTAAGATCATTGTACAGAATGGCTAGTTTATTATTTGAATTGCATAGGAACTGACTGTGGAAATAAATTGCAATTATTGACTAAAAAAATAAAATAAAATGTTAACAGTTAAAAAACTGTTTTACCTTGATCTCCCTGGATGATCAATGTCATGAGCAGCTGCAGCGATAAGAGCTGCCGTTACATCAATCGAATTGAACATAAGTTTGAGTCGATTAGATTTCAAAAAAATTGCAGTTGCTTGTAAAACATCAGCTGCGTGACAGGAATTATGATAACTATTTTCAGATCTATAATTTGCCTCAATTACTGTCAACCAATTCTGCAAAGTTCTTTCGTCGCAATTTAATTCAGCTGGAATATGAAATTCATTCATAATACTTAATCCAAGGAAAACCAAGGGCCTGAAACAATTCGCCATTATCATATAAAGCAACTATGTAATAGTAATATTTTATATGATTTCATTTAAAACCTCATTTCAGATAGAACTTGTAATTTAAAAATGTCAAAATCCCAATCTAAACTCGAATCAAGTAAATCTTCAATTTCACGTGGACCACGTAGAGTTTTCGCCTGTGCTCGGACAGCACTATGGCTAAAAAGTTTAAATGTCGACAATCGGCAAGTAGAATCGTTTGATGATCTTCGAGAGTCTTTGAACACAGGTGCCTTGAAAATAAAAAATATCCTATTCTTGTCACTTTATCCTTTAAAATTCCTATATTATTTATTTAATAAGACTTACAGAGTACTTTTAAACATTCTTATTTAAAATAAATAGGAGTAATAATAAAAAGAATACCGCTATTAAGGCTCCTATTAAATCTGATGTCACAGGATCATGAACTGTCCTTATGTCCTCTCGCATAACTGGTACATATAGTTCTGTATTTTTTAGTGTCTCAATTGCCTGCAATCAAAATTTAATAAATATTTGATTCCTGAATAATTATATTTACAAAAATTTAAACAGTCTTTTGCATACTTTGTCAATTTGCATAAAAACTTCAGGATTCGTTGTTTCAGCCATTGCATTAGTTAATAGGGTCATGACTTTTGTTATAGGTGCTTCAAGTGGTAAATTATTTAATTTTGCCAAACTCCCTCGTCTCTGCACTAATAATTTAAGGCTCTTAATATTAATTATTCTTAGTGCATAAATATTACATAAAAGCAAAGCATAACTGGAATAAATTACGATTCTAAATGCCTTATACATTTTACTAGCATAGAAACGAATATTTTTCTATAAAAAAAAGCTTCTGAATTGTCAAGATCTTTTATAAAGAATAAAAACTAATTTTACTGTCGCTTCCAAGAGATTTGACATCAAAAGAGCCTCTCCGTACAGATTGCAAACTTCCTCTTGGTTGAGAAACTAGTCCTAAACTATCCAATAAATATGTGGTGTCATGAATATAAATATAATGTGTGGGTTTTCTGAAACATTAAATTTAAATTTAAATAATTAAACTAAAGTACCTATGCATTATTTTTAATTTTATTTAAATTTTAAATAAAAAAAGGGAAAATTACCGTCCAAATGCACAATACGGAATAATTCTACAATTAACAGTAATAGTGTCATTTGTTTTTCTTCTACAATTCATATTTCCTTCAAATTCACGACCCCTTTGCAATTGTTGATCCATCAGAGCAAAATTTTCACATGTTATGACATCAGTAATACTTTTTCCAGCCAATTCTTCCATTTTATATGCCAACAATTTTTCACTAGCTTTATTAGCAAACTGTCAAAACAAAAAATTTGTTTCTCTCCAGTTGTAGAATTGAGATATAATCAAATTGAATTTTTTATACATATAATTTAAATTACCTGAACATTATGTTGTTCGTTGGTCACGAAAATCATATCTTTACATCTATCAATGGCCAAATAAAGAGCATGCACAGCTGCAAGTTGAGCTTTTGGTCTAATTTCATTAGCGTAAATTCCTAAAAGTTCATTTATTAGTATCTTTTCGTGCGAGCATTCCATAAGAGCCTAAAAAATTTATTATCAATTCAAACAAATTATTATTTATTAAATTGAATCATAATTTTAGAAACATAAAAGAATGGAGAACATACTCTACTGAATCCTACGTCTAATAAACGTAGAACAGAAATCTCTTCATCTGCTATCATTAAAAACCTACAAAAAATTAATAAGGGACTCTATTATTCTCAATCATTGAATTTATAAAAAAGAGTTTTTTTTCCTTCTAATGTATTTATTTCATACTCACGATTTTTTTACCAAAGCTAATATGATAGAACTGGGGTGATAATTTGTACTTCTCAGAGCTCTGAATTTAAAAAAATGTGCCACAATATAATATTATAATGTTTCACGTGAAATGAAAACATTTATCAAAATTTGTATGAGTGAAAAATTTTTTAACCTGCATATTTCATTAGCTTCTTGACCACGAGATCCCCTGTGATCGACAATAACTAAATCATGAAATCGATTTTGAAAAATTTGTACTGCATTTTCTAAATTTTTAGCAATTGAAACATTCCAATTCAGTTTTTCAACTACTGAAGTAAGTATTTCCAGTTGTTGGTCGTCTTTTCCAAATACTAATAGAACCTAAAATTAATTAATTATTGTTAAAATAATTATTCAATATTAATCATTTTTGAGAGAAAGTTCATAAACAATTTTTTCCCATTTTTCATTAAATTTATATTCTTTTCAATAAATTTAAAAAAAAATGTATCTAATATGGTATGAATAAAAAAAATTGTAAATTATTACAAAATTAATACCCTGACGGTATTAGGTACATTGCTCGTCAGCCAGTTGGGATTAACATCTTGAGGTCCTTTCTGTAAAAAATCAAAAATAGTTGAAATTGTTAATTATACAGTAGAATATTATAAAATTTGTTAATAAAATATGATTATTATTATTATCAATGAAAACAAAAGGCATATTGTGCGAATTTCAACCAAGTATTGACATATTTTGCTAATTCTTAAATAATCAATTTCACATTTTAAAAAAACTTGAATGTTTATTCTTAAACTGATAAAATAGCTAACATAAAAATAACATTTTTACAATGTAGATAATTTGTTTCTAGGTTTTACTGAAAGTAAGGAAGTATAACATGACGTCGTCATAAGCATCGATGTCACAGATATCAAATTTGAAATTTTTACACGTACCCCTGATAAAAATAATGAAGGAGAAGTTTCCTTGACAAGAATCTTATCAGTGTTCATTTTGTGCAATCGTCTGCAGAAAACTCTAAGAAAACTTGTGACCCAAGAATGTTGTTGACCACAAGTGTCATCACTTCCGGTGGGTCCCGAAATAAATATCTTAGGATGCGTTAATCTTTTTGTATCGCACATTTTAAACATTTATTTTTGCTTATATGACACATTTAACGAACATTGTGTAATAATCTTCTATTTTCTATATTTATTTATATTTTATTTTTAACTCAAATTCACTATAATCACGCTTATTCGTTTAAAACTGTTTTACGTCTTAATTTTTTATATCAAAAGAATTTATTTTCTTATTTTAGATGCTATTTTCTAAAAATAGGAAGTTACTATTCATAAATCAAAGACACAAACAAAGTGTAAAATTTGAAATATATATTCACTTTGACTAATTAATGCACTTTTAATTTACAAGAAACACGTTACTCTTGTTAAAAAGGTGACTGAAACGATACTGATTATCTCTGATATGATAAATAACAATAATTGGATATCGAGATCGTATCTTGAGCCTATAATATTGTTCTTTATCACATTAGAGCGTCGTAGATTTGTTGCGTGATTCACTTATTTTCATTCATTAGTACTTTTAAAAACATTTTTTTACTTAGTTTTACATGTATATTACAAGTAAAATTTATTTTTAAAAAATGGCCTCAATGGAAAAGATTATTTTAATATTAACACTAACAAAAAACAAAAACACCCCAGAAATATTGAAGAAATACTTGGAAAATAAAACTATTTTTAATTTGCCAAAGTCATTGTTAAAGTCTAATAAAAATATGTTTATAAATTCACTATCACACGTCGGATTATTAATATAAGGAAATGTGAAATAAAAATCGTCAAAAAGTAGTAAAATCTCAATGTTAAAAAATGAATCAGATTTTTAAAAAATAATTTTAAATATTAATGAAATAGCGAATAATTATAATAAATAAGTAAATGAACAATTAAAGCAGTAAACTATACGCAATGAATATACACGAACATATACATATATAGTGCAATTTACAATTTCATTTACAATTGCTAAGTTAGATTTTTTATAATAAATTTAATTACCGAAAATTACAAAATTACAGTACCTTTTAATTACTCAAACGTAGGTTCAAAATGTAAATTAGACTGGAGAAATTATTTCAAAGATGTTTGACAGGTAAGATAGAGAAAAATTTGCAGGAGCTCCACAGAGAAATCGTCTATAGAACGACTATAGACTGCTCTTAGGGAAGGGATGAAAAAATAGAAGGGGTATCTATAATTTTCCAGACATTATGCAATTTATAATTTATTACTTTGATACAACTTTGCTTCGAAAAATTAAGTTTCATTTGCATATTTAAGTACATTTATTTGTTCAGCCAAGTTGTTTTTTCTAAATTGCTTTCCCTTTACCAACACTTTTAACTCTTTGTCTAGAAAAGGATAATTTTTTCATAAAGTTTGTGGTGGATTTACATTTTTTTTTCATCCTCTCCACCTGTTATTCTCCCACGAATAAAGACTAAATGAAAATTCTATTATTAACTTGAATGAATTCGATAACCAATAATGTAAACTTTGTAGCAATTGTTTTTATTCTTAAAATAAAGTTAGTCATCAGAAAAAAATATATTGAAGAATATTAAATAATGTCATGCTATTAAACGAAATTTCGCTTCGATTGAGTTAATTATAAAAAAGGAAGCAAAAAAAATTATTCTTTTCCAAGTTATTATAGAACTTGAAGAATAAAAACAATCTTGCGGTTTGGTAAAGCCATTTTACATGAATTTAAAATTAGTAAATTCAAAAAAAGGATTGCAAAGTCTTAGAAATAATTTGAAAAATTATTTTTGTTTAGAAACTTTCTATGAAACTCACAGTAGCATTTATATATCGATTCATTGATTGAGCTGTTTCGATAAAAGTTTTCAAAAAACATACTATAAAATTAGATAAGTTTTTTTAATTCTGTAATTAAACTTGATACAAATTAGAAACAATATATAAAATTTTCCTAATGTTTCTTTTTACTAAAACTAAATTTACTACTGATGCTAAGATAATAAGGGTTTCTTTCATTCTGTCTGACTCACATCGACTTTTTCTACTGATAAAAAGTTTCGATACTTTTGTACCATATTTTACCACTTTAAAATATTAAAACCTCATCAATTGTAAATAATTATAGTTAATAAAATTTAAATCACTTACAACCGGAAATTCTAAATCATCCTCATCAATATTGCACTCCCAATCATTGCTATCCGTTTGAGTATCACTTTCATCAGCCTCTTTGAAAGAAAGAGAACAATCTGTATAAAATATTAAATTTAAAATATTAAAAATAAAATAGACATTGCAATAAAATGTTTATGTTATATTCGTTTTAAGTAAAAATTATAGAATATCTTCTGGAATCTATTATAAAAGTTTAATTACTTATATTTATAAACAAAAAGAAAAAGCATTATTCAAAAAATGTATTTTGAAAGAAATAATTGATGACCTTAATTTGAATCATGTGCCTTGATGATAACTATACATAACTACACTTGAATTTAGGTCGGGTGAATTGCTGAGAACAATTATTTAATAGTTCTACTTGCAATAAGAAAGTCATTGCAAAATTTCTAGTCATTTTTAGTAAACTTTTTAAAAATCAAATTTTTAAACTTTAGAAATGATTATTCATTACCATTTAAATTAAAAATATAGAAAAGTTATTTAACGAACCATTCGAAGTCCTCTTGATTTTCCTCTTCAGACCAAGCAGATTATTGTAGAGTTCACTATCATTGAAATTTTCAGATACATCTGGAAATAAGGATAATCTGGAAATGAAAAAAGCCTACAATTAACGTTTCTTTATAAACAAATGCTCGATTAAAAATTAATAATCCATATGTAAATAAAAAAAGATAAACCTACAAAATCTTAAGATTATAATTAGAAAATTTAGAAAATGTCAGATGATTTTTATTTGTTATTATCAACAACAAAATTAAAAGTACTATGAAAAGTTTCTTTGAAATAAATTGTCTAAAAATTTATTTGTATAAAATAAATGAAAGTAATAGAAATGTAAAAAATGTCAACTTACCACTATCCACGAATTGGATGTGTAATTTTTCAATTCTACTTCCTACATTTTGCAATTTCTTTTTATTCTTCATCTTCTCCAGTGGGCTACTCGATGAGCATCCCATTTTATTATTTTATCAGAAAAGTTTTCATTTATTAATGAAAATTCTTTGAAAGTATGAAAACTTATAGTATACTTTTGATATACGTGAAGTTTTACTCAAATCCATTAAAAATTCGATAGATCGACTAAAAATAAATAGAGTTATTATGTATTCAATTTTAAATTACCATTTTAGGATGAAAATAATAATGATAATGAAAAATTTTAAGCGTTTAATCTAATATCATTTATGAATGAGAGAACGAAAGATTTTCTGTTTGCCTTGATCGATTTCAATAGCTAGTAAACATTTCTTATTACACTACAAACGTCATAGAAACTTTTTATTTCTTATCTTATCTGAATATTCGCGTAAAATTAATTATCTTTCATGATTATAAGTTTTTTAATTGACAACAGTATCACTTTAATTTTTTATTATAAATTACAATTGTAAATTGATTGATGATATGAAATTTTTAATTTTAAAATATGGAAACATTAAAAATAACAAAATTCAAATAAACTTACATGTAGGTACATATTTTTTTTAATTAAACATTAAACCACAAACTTGAGAATTTGTCAAAAATGTTTGTTCACTATTTTAAAAATTTGATTTGAGATAAAATTGAATCTCCTTCGATAAAATCACAATCTAATGGCTGGATGACTACTGATTAAAGTTAGCGATCCTTTCAGACTAAGAGGAGGCTGTTTAACAAGCCCAAAGAAACGCAATTGTATTAGTTTTTTCTTACGTGTATGTCCTCGAACATATTTACGAATTATTACACTAAAGGCACGTATACACATATATTCTTAGCACGATATTCAGCTACTTTACAAATAAAAATTGTTAATAATACTTGAAAAATTTTTTTATCAATTCCACATGCACTGTGCATAATACTGTTTCTTTTTTGTTTTTTTAACAATATTAAAAATAGTTAAATTAGAATTTCAAAAAGTTGTTTTAATTTAGAGCAATGCGATGAAACTTGAATAAATAGTGATTAATAAGAAGATATACATTGCATGAAATTTAAATCAGAGCAAACGTATCTTTAAATTGGTTGCATTCCCTGAGGGTAAATTACTGTATGGAGTTAACAATTTTTTAACCGAGTTTAAAAAGGTTGGTCATTTCAAAAATTTCTTAATAATCTAAAAGAGGATCATGGTCAAATTCAAGAAACACGAAATGAAAGATTCAATAGGATATCCTTGAGAATCTCATTATAATTGAAAGTAAAATCTCAATACGCTTTTAGAATCAATAAACAACGAACCTTTTTATCATATAGGCATAATTATATTATATATTATATTTGTGTATTTTCGGTCAGTAAAAAAAATCTAAATAAATTCATAATAAACAATTACAAATGAAATGAAGACAAAATTATAAAAACTGGAAAAATTTTTCTGACAATTTACTGTACTGATAAATACAATTAAATCAGTTAATAGAGGACAATTCTACTATATTATAAATTATTATCTTTGTTTAGCTTTATCTTACAGCTTTGTTGTACAAAAATGTTTCTTCAAGAGAAATAAATAAATACATCAAATTAATTAAAATTGTTTATATATATATTATTTCATTTCCACGCTCTGTCTGACATCTTTCTCATAATCTACCAACTGCACATGCAGGAAGCATGAAAATCAATAAATGTAATTATTTAGGTACAAAATGTAATACAATCTATTATTAAACAATTTATATATAAAAATAAAGAAAGTGGATAATTTTGATTTAGCTACTAATAGGTGAAAACAGTAAAAAATCAATATTGAAAAGCTTATATTTCAAAAGTTCTCTTTTATATTACAAAACAGAAAGCAATTTTCAAAAAAATAATTTTTTTAATTTTTAATAAGTCAATTAAATTATTATATTTAAAAGCTTTTATTAAAAATAAATAATTTTATTACCATCAGGGAAATCTTTAATCCGGTTGTCATAGCTTCTGAATAAACAAGTCATCAGAATTTGCTTAGTCAAAAGACTAGTATAGTTTATATGCCTAATAGTTACTTTTATTTTATAAAAACACGTTTAATAATTTTATTTTAAAAAGTTAGAAAATAAATACAATTTTATTTTTAATATATGGATATTAAAAATGAAGCAAATAAAAAAACTAATTGTACAAAAATAAATCCTAATATTAGTAAATTAAGATCTGATAACAAAAGTGTTCATCTAAAGGCATTAATAAAATTAAAACAGGAAGAACAAATAATAGAAAGAACAATAAATAATCATCTTGAGAATGTAAAAATTGATTCTAAAATTCTCAAGGATCTTCAACATGATTACCTGAAGTTTTCAAATGAAAGGTATAACTAATTTTTTATTATTTAATTTATTATTGAAAATATTTATTTAATTTTGTTTCATTAATTGATAAATAAAAAACGTTTTTCTTCAGACAAAAAATACACAACTCTTTACAATATTCAGTGAATGACATAAAAGAAAGCTGGAATGATATAAAGAATGTAATCAACGATGTTAATAATTTTGGAAATTTAGGTAATTATATTAATAATTTATTTATTTTTCAAAATACTGTTAAACAATCATTTTATTTACCATTAAAGATATAGATACTTATAAAGCAAAATTATATAAATTCTGGGGAAAAATTCAAGAGTTTTATAAAAATGACTGTATAGACTCTTTAAAAGAAGAAGAATCTTGTTTGGATTTAAGTTTATTGGAGTTTAATTCAACATTGAGCCGATTTGAAAATTGTGATTTTGCAAATACATTAATATTAACGAGAAATCAATATCGAAAAAATTCTATAAATATACAAGATTTTGAAGAAATAGAAAACTTTAGTGGCTTGATAGCCAAAACAGGTAATTTTTTAAAATTAAATTGTATACATGATTATTTATGTTATTCTGTTTTATTTATTTTCATTGCCTTTTTATATTTTTATTATGAAACAGGACATACTCAAAATTGGAATAATGAGGACCATTTGCTTTTTCTTAAACTAAGAAAAAAACATAAAACAGTTCCATCTTTGGTTTATGCAATTCAAAGTAAATGTCCAGATTTAACAACCAAAAGTATCATAAATCATGAAGCATGGTATAAATTTTATTTGAAGCTTCAAGGCGAACAAAAATTAGCTATAAAAGATTGGCACCAACAAAAAACGTTTAAACCAACTACTCAAGTAGAAGGAAATGAATTTCATCTTTCTGACAAAGGAAAAATGAAAGAAAATACAAATAAACCTAAACATTCTACAATTGTCAAGAAGAATTCAAAAGAGTTAATAAAAAAATGGAAGGAAGAAAAAGAAAACGATCGATTAATGCATGAAGAGCAAATAAAATTAGAAAAGCAAAGAAAGCAATTTTTTGAGAATCGTCAAAAATTAAGAGCTCAACGTTTAAAACTTGCAGTAGAGGAATACCAAAAAAGAAAAACTTTAGAAAATCACCTTCAAAAAAATGTCTCTGAAGAAAATAAATCAGAAAAGATAGTTAAATCACCAAATTTAATTATGTCATTTAGGTAATGAAACATTTATACATAATTGTAATTTTTAAAAAATTATTTCAACTTCAAATTAAACTTTATCAATATAATTTAATCTTAATTACATTTAATTAAGAAACAAATTTTAACGACACTAATTAAAAATATACACTACAGAAAACAGGATAATTATTACATAGAAAAACGAAAGAGAATTTTAAGTTCAAGAAGAGAAAATAATTTCCAGGAATTAAAAAATGAAAAGAAAACGATATCAACGGAAATTCGAGTTTCTACTCTATTTAAATATACCAAAGTCTGGAAAGAAAAATGTAAAAATAATATTAAAAAAAGACAAATTAAGGAATCTCTTTACATAAAAGACTTGCCAAAAATGTAAGCTTCTTAATTAAATACTTACTTTCAGAAAAATAGAATAAAAATGTAAAATAATGTGTATTGTTTTAGGTCCTTTGGAAGACATAACGTTGAATAAACATTGTTTTAAGATTTGAACAAGTTAATATTTACATTACGTTTTAATGAAAATTCGTAAAACTTAATAAATCAGTTTCTACGGAAGGTAATGTAAAAGAAAATAAATTAAATTTTTTTAATTATATATACTTATGTTTATTTTTTTTTACGAACGTATCGTTTTTTCAGACGATGTACATAGAGTAAACGAGCGTTACATCTTATCCAGAATGGATAACATTAACACTAAACAATTTTACTCAAATATATATTTCTATTAACCTTTTTCTCGTCAATTGATATTTTCGTTATATTATCAAATACAAAAACTTAAGAGATACAATAATGTTATAATACAAGTGTGTCATTTATTGTGTCTAGTAGGATGCAAATTGGATCTTACTTGACACGATATTTCAACACCTCATGGAAATACTTATTAATAGAGCTCTTATAATAATTTTAAACTATAAGTAGAAATATAATTATTTGAAATTAAAAATTATTTCTATAGATTTATTACAATGAACAATAACGTGTAAAATGAAACGTATTCTTTCTCTTGACCACAGTTTCCAAAAATGTTTTGTATTCGTTCTTTTCTTTTCTCTAATTAGTTATACTTTCCAAATTTTTTTAAAATTATAATTAAAAAACAGTTGAGGCTTCTCTTCTGCTTTTTATAATTGGTAATAATAAATATTTACACACGTAAAAATTTGTACAATACAATTTCTCACACACTGCGTATTACTCTATTATTATCAGTTTTTAAGTTAATTAAACGCCACTGTACGGATTATCGAGCGAATTGACGGAATTAAAAGTCTTCTATTTTAACTTTAGCAATCCGTTTAGAAAACTCGAACAAGTTCATAAGAAAAGAAGCATTTTTTCTATTATATTCTACCATTGCACGCTAAAAAGGACGGTGAGGCTCAGATTAACGATCTTAACCGCTTTATTTTTATCAAAATTTCACGCACTCTTTTACACACTGTTAAAACAAACCTCACGAGTTCGCCAAGTCATGAATGTCTCTAGAATAATTTAAATTATAATAAAATGTTTCGGCGCATTTACGTTTTTTAAGAGAAACGTCTTCTAAAATCACAGCTCTTAACAGTGTAAGCCATTCATTCCACTTAATCTTTTATTTAAAGAAATGAAAGTTAGTCATTAACCGAAAGACTAACTGATTTCAAAATTATTAAGAAGAAAATCAATCTTGAATCAATCTAAAATTCAAGTAAATTTCTTCTGAGTAATTGTCACAGATTTTTTTTCTCTAAATTTTCATAAAACTAACATTTTTGATCAAAAGACAAGGACACATAACATATCTTTTTCTTTTATATAATTTCTTAACGGCAAGAGACATTTTATCGCAAATCATTGAACATTCATCTATGTATGTATATTGCGTGCACTGGTTAATTACATGTAAATAGATTTTTTGTAAACAAAATCCTAAAAATTCGATTTTCAGATTTTTAATTAACATTCGACTTAAATATTATGTATAATATATACTCATCGAAATCTAATAATTTAATAAATACTCGGTAATCCGCAAAGTGGGATACTTTGTCGTTTCTTATAAATTAGCTACACAGCGTTTTAAAACTGATAAAAAATGATTTGTTTTTCTTTCTCGTGAAATCCCTCTGAACATAAATAAAGAATTCAGACAGAAGTCTAATACAAATGCAGTTGGCCAAACTATAAAACTTCAAGACCTAGAAAAAAGAAACTCAAGTCTTTGCCTTCTCCAAACAAAGGTGTTTAGTAAATGTAAACTTCGCTGATCAAACTATATTCTAATAACAAATTTCAGAATAAATACCTAATATTGTAACAAAATTTTAAGTATTCTTCGTTATTTTGTAAGAAAATAAGATTTTTACTTGAAGTTCTTTTATGTACACATATTACAATGTTTTCGTATAATGTATATTATTCTACTACATTGTTCCTTTTTTTTCTTTTTTTAATATACACGTTGAGGAGAGAGTTGTAATTCGTAAAGCATTCAAATTTATTATTGATATTGACGACAAAAGCTCCCTGTTTTAATAATCACTCTAATTTTGTATTTAAGACAATCGTCCTTCATGAAATGATGTTTTTCTTATATTTAATAAAAGGAGGAAAAACAAAAAAGAAAAATTAAACAATGCAAGAATAGTACTTTCCTTATAACGTTATTTATGTACAGTTTAGCGCTCTATTGTACTATTCGATCTGATTTAAAGTGTCCAGAGAAAGTTTCAAAGATTCTAAAGAGCAAGATCAACCTGCACTTAACAATTTTATAACCATTTTTGAACAGTCAGGGCAACACCAAATTCATTCCTAGATCATCGATTTATTTCATTTTACTGATTAACTAGGATGGAGCAAAAAAAAACAATAATTTAAGTTGAATTAAATTATTTTTCGCATCAAATAGCCATTAAATTATTTTAAAATATATGTGATTTAATTAAACATTTACTTATTTCACGAATTAAAATTTTTATGATTAAATTGATTGAAAACGCTTTTTTAAAAATACATAACAATAGTAGGAAATATTTCTATAGTAAAATTTTAAATATAATAAAAGTTTCCTTTTTCTAAAGTCTGAAATTCGTTTTATTTTTATCTCCCATTTACAGTAACTTACAAGAGTTACTAAATATACTTAAATTTTTATCACAAGAAATATTAAATTCATTTTTAATACTTAATATTTCTTTAAATGATCAATTTTTATTATTTAAAATGAAACATCACAAACAGTATCTTTTCTTTAATAGAAAATATTTAGATTTTTTGAATAAAGAAAAAAATAAAATAAAAAGAAAAAAGTTTTTTTTCTACATTCAAAAGACAATATTACTAATAAAAATAATGAATAATTTTTCAAAAATTTACCATAAATCATATACTTTCATGTAAATGAAATAATACCAAATATTAGTTAAATTCGCCAAATTTTTTAAACAACATTTTTTTTCGTAAATGAAGATGCAATTTATATAAAGGTTCTACTTATAATCGCCTAAATATAAAATAAAAAAAATTTTTTTTTGATCTAGAGCCAATATCAAAACATATCGAAATCATGCGTAAGAGAATAAAGTAAAAATGTTAGGCAGTCGTGGAATTAGTAACAATGAAAATCCACTAATCGCTCCACCCTAATTTCAGTGATTGTTTCTGACGAGTGGTAAAATTAACGTGACCTTCTTTATTGCGCAAAGAGCGTCCACCACCGGTATCGACGATTGTTTGCACGAGAGACACTTTTAGATTACATACAACCTTAAACAACTACGAAAAGTGTACGTATTTTAAGTTAATACACATATATACACGTCACTTACACCTGAAAATCAGGATCACTGCAATCGTCGCCACTATCACTGCTGTCAGAGATTCTTCTTCGCTTCTTCTTTTTGTGTTTTTTTACTTTCTCCGTTTTGTGCTGGCGTTGCTTCCTGTGTTCCTTCATTTCAGGATTAGCGTGAATCGTGATTTTCGGAACTCTCGGTGGCATTGGATTGACCGAGTTATTTGAATGATCCGTTGAATTAAGATTTGGAGCGATTGGTTCGTGAATCGTGACAGTTCCACCAGTAAATTTATTTGAATCAGCATTAATTCCATGAAGAGTTATAGTTTCACGCTTGCCCTCTCCATCAGCGTCCTCGTCAGGATCGTCAGGATCGAATTTCAACATCAATTGCTTAAAATCTAAATAAGCCTTTACCATTTTTCTCCTTCCCTCCTCATCCAATTCCTCATTGCTCTCACCCTCTTTTAATTTCTGTAAAGTCGCCTTGGGCTTAAACTGCAAGCTGCATTTTCTAGTGACTGCTTTTTCGTAAACCTTAGCAGCCTCCGAGGGTGAATACTGACCGATTTTTGCATCGGAGAAACCATAAAGATCCTTCAAATGTTGCCTTAATGTGAGAAGAAGCAAGAAACCTTGACTCGCGGTTATTAGTTCTCGTAAGATCCGTGTGTCTTGTGGCAACCTCGCCAAAAGTGTCTCCTCATCCTCCTCATCATCTTCTTCATCCTCAAGAGTCGAAAGTAATTGATCAGCTCTAGGCTGACCATCAGGCCCGATCATAATCGTCTGTTCAGCCGGAAAATTCTGCAACTTGGAACTGCCCTCTTTTGGTAACAAATTTTCCCTAAAAGACTGCACAACGTTTGTTCCAGACATTGATATAATAATGTCAATATGATGGATAATGAAAAGAGGCTCGTCCTGGACTTGATATGCAAAGTAAGCCAAATTATCAGCAAGATAAAGCATTTGAGAAAGACATGTTTTGGCTGTCTCATCAAATTGCTTCAAAAAAGAAAGGACAATGGCTCGTCTTTGCTGTTTCGTGCTCCTCAAAATTGTGTAAAGAAATCCATTTAAACCTGCAGGGTATTCGCCTTCTTTTGTTCTCATACCACGTACCGTTGTGTCGTTCTGCAAAATACTTTGCAGTCTATAGCTGAGCTTGATTCCAAATTGAGCTCTCATATGGATGAAACCTGGATATTTCTTTTCTATGTCTTGAAGTTGTTTGTCTGCGCTGTGGCTGACCATTTTCTCACAATCTGTACTCATGCAGACAAGATAAGGTACAATTTGAACAGGATGAACGAGACCCTGCGCAAGAATCAACTGAATGACTTTTAAAGACGCATGCCTCACACTTACGTTCTGATGGATAAATGATTCGAGAATTTGCTTAAGGTATAGTTGTATAACTGTGCTGGCCATTCCGGAAGAGACATCACCCATTTCTTTGAGATTTTCATGTTTCGAGAGTTTCGCCCACGCCTGATCCTGTTTGATCATTCTTGTTTCTTCCTCCTGTAGATAGATTTCGATGTTGTTTAAAACCTGAATCCTCATGTTGTCCAGCGCAAGATCGGAAGTTAACAAATGATGATACAACTCTTTGATTTCATCAAGCATCATAAATTCGTAATGCCTTATACAAAGAGATCCAATTGACTTGAGGGTAAATAACTTGATATCATCGTTGTCTACGTGAACAAAGTAACTTAAAGTATCGAAAACTTGATCCTTAATATTCTCCGGTAAACCTTGTATAACTTCGGCATCAGTAAAGTCAAAATGTCTCAGCAACAAACCGACTGTAAAGAGTGCACGTCGGAAGAAAGGTCTATATTTAAGTAGAATAGGATGCGCTGGATCTTTCTCGTATTTAGATTTGTATTCGGTCAGGTGCCCGTAGTATTTGTTGAAGCAATCTCGAATCAATTTAAAGTTTCTTGTAACATTGTTTACAATTGAGCCTAAACAAGAGAGACAACTTGCAACCACAGACTTGTCGTGCTGTAAAATTAATTTCACTGAATCTTCCTCGAGTTGAGCCAAAAATGTCTCGCTGGGATGTTCAATTAAAGGTACCACAAGTTCTAGAGTGTGTGCCACACTACTTATAATCTGATAATCTCCTTGCGTTTGCATTTTCAAACTCAAATAAGGTTGAAGGGTTATGGCGTGATTGACAAGTAGTTGTGGTCGAATCTTGGCAAATAAATGCAAAGTTGTAAGACAAGCAACTAATCGTTGGGAAGATCCTTTCTTCTCTGAATGTTCTGCTCCATCAAGAGGTGTTTCTTCAAGACGTAAAATGTTTTCAATTAAACATTCAACAATTTGCTTACAGGCTGTCAACAAAATCTTTGGTGGTTCAGTCTGCATTTTTGTGCTATCCTCTTTGTCTTCCTTCGGCTTAAACAAACTAACCAGAAGCTGCTCGAACCATTCGAGTCCCATATCCTTGCTGGCTGCCACTACATCCGTGATATTCATTACCTTTCTCAGCAATGCCTCGGAATCAACTGAAGGTCGTTCTCGAACTGGAGTAAACCACATGTTTTGAAATACTTCCATGACAAGCTTTCGAATACCTTCCTCGTCATTCACTCTTCTTATCATCTTGACGCAAATTTCAGGTATTTTGGGAAAAGTTGGACATTCCATACAAACATCTTTCAGAATCTTAATGACCCTCTTTCTCACACTTACTCCAGTGTCCAAAATTCTTGATGACAACATATCGTAATACTTATCGATGAGTTCTGGTCTACTGAGAACAAACTTTCCTACCAGATCGACTGCAGCTTCTCGTACAGATGTTGAATGATCAAGAAACGAATGTTTCACTCCCATCTGCATTTCATTTCTACCAAGAACACTGGGATCCGCTTCTACTATCATTGTCAGACACTTCATGGCCTTTGTTCTGATTGCGATCGAAGATTCTGTCAAGACTTGTAGAATCTGCATTAGATACCTATCGAAGCTCTGCGAAAATGATCGTTTGGATGCAAGATATTGTGAAATTAATTCAGCTGAATTGTAATCAATGTACGTTTGTAGAATGTCAGGTTTTGTTCCAGAACTGTAGGGACGAACTTTAGATATTACCAGTTTCTTTTTATCCTCAATGATCCTGTAAGTTTCTGAATTTTTCTGCTCATTATTATCATTCTCATCTGGATCAATTTCTTCAATATCCGAATCACTATCTTCATCACTGTGATGTTTATTTTTCTTTTTCGTTCTTTTCTTGTGAGATTTTTTACTCGGACTGTTTTTTGGCTGATGACCGACGCGACTTTTTTCATCAGCACAATCTCTGTACCACTGAACCAAATAAAAGTGCCTTGCATATCCTAAAGAAGCATCTTTTGTTCCATTAACAGCCAAATAATCCAAAAGTACTTTTTGCAAAAATATCGTTCTTTCCTCGTCTTCAGTGAGACCTTTAATATCCTTATCGTGAATTCTATCGTAGTCTGAATCCTTTTGTTGTTCAGCTTTAATATCCTTAATGATTTGATCGATTGTTGAAAGTTTGCATGCAGAATTAACAGCATCTTTCCTCAGCCTTGCGGCAACGACTCCCAAATAATCGATGGATGCAACTCTCAAAGACATGTCTGAACTTTTATTTGAAAAATGACCAGCTAATAATTTACCCAACAAGCTGAGAAGTAATTCAGCAGCAGGCCATTCTGGCTTATTGACAGTGGCTAATAAATCTTGGATGAAATTTTCAAATAAAGGCCTGTAATCCACTTCGTCTCCTTTGCTTCCACATTTGTTAAGAAAAACTCTTAAAAAATTGGCTGCTGTTCTAGTTGCGTTATCGTATTTGTTGATAATTAAAAGATCAGCATCGACATGAGTCGTTTTCTTTTCTTCTTTTTTGTCCTCTTCATCATCTTTCTTTGTTCCCTTGTCTTGACCAATATTTTCTGGAAGAACAACAACACACTGAATGAGTTGCAGTACAAGAGCTGTTAACATCTGAATATGATCTTCTGAATTGAGTCTATAAGACCGTAAGCTTCTCTTGCTGCTTGGAAGTCTTGCTATCGATGCCAAAATATCATCCAACAGTAATCTCCTGTGTTTTTCATATTTCGTGAAAATTACAGTCACCAATTTCAACGCACTCAGTTGTAGATCACTGACTGATTCGACGAAAAATGGCGAAACTCCCAAAGTAGATGCGTGAAGTACACTTGTGTCTGTGAGAACTTGAATGTTGAAAAGCTCTGACAAAAGTCCCACAAGTTCTGTCATTTTATTGTATATTTGAAGAATGCTTTTTTCTCTTACTTCCTTCGTGTGCCCTCTCTTTTTTCGACCACTTGAATTAAAATTGTCAGTCTTGCTTTTTGAGTCTATTCTATAGACAGGATCGAAGGAAGGATAAATGGTGTTTTGCAATTGAAACTTCATGAAAACAATTATTCTGTCAATCACATCTTCTAGATACACAGTCTTCGGCATATTACTGGACGTCATAATGTGTAATGAAACCAAGGAGGCATCGACGGCACGTTGTACTCGTTCCATGACCAGGTTTGACCATCGTCGACTCGCCGCAACGTCATCATCCGGATCAGCAAGAGGAGAAACTTTAGCACCATCTCTAATATTTTTCTCTAGGATATTCAAGAGCCTGACAAGTCTATCAGTAGGAATTGATTCCATTGCTCCCAAAGCCTTCAATTTTGCAGCCTCGGTACACAATTCTTGTAAATGATATTTCTGAATAAGCAATTCTTGAGGAACATTGCCATCATCTTCTTCGTCTGTCATATTGGCTGCATCTTCTGTATTTTCAAAGATAGTGTCCATCGTTGAATTAAACCGTTGATAGGTATTCGTTTCCATGAGTTCCTCAACACTCAATTTGGCGAGTACAGGCACGAGTTTCTTCTCGTACTTTCTAATTTTTGGTTTTGGCGGCGATAAGCTGTTCTCCTTTTCTTTCTTCTCATCAATGTCACCACCATCGAAATCATCGTCGTCGTCGTCATCTTCTATAGTCCTCTTTCGTCGACGTGACTTATTATCTTCCTTCTTCCTTTCTGCTCGTTCCTTTTCTCTCTTCTCTTGTCGTTCCTTAGCTCTTGCTTTAAAGTGCTTATTATTTCTTTCAATCTCTTCCTCACTTTCAGACTCTGACTTTGCAGCTTCGCTATTCATTAAACCCATCTTTGCTGCACGAGTAGGTGCTTTTTCAACGAAAGCACTGAGACTTTTTTGCATCAGAGCTTGATCAGCAAGTGATAACCTATTCAGCATTACTACCGGCTCCTTCATTGGCAATTTTAGATCTTTCTCTGAATAATTTTGCTGATTACTATCAAATGCAGGTGTATCAGTGGATATACTGCTGCTCCCTGTATTATCAATAATCGAACATGCAGAATTGATAGTTTCTAAATTTGATGATATCACGTTTTCTAAAACATTAGAGGTTTGCTTTGAATCTAGGCTGTCCATTGTTAAGGCGATATCCGGAAGATTTGTTGCCGGATCCAACACAAACTGTGGATTATCCTGCATTGCATTTTCAAAAACCATACTCTGATTGTCCATTGAATGTTGCATATGTTGATTGATTACAGGATCGAATATGTTTTGTTGCAAATTTACATTCTGATGTTGCGCAACATCAGTATGCATGGGAGATGGAGCTTGAAGGGGAGACGTCATTTGCATGGGACTAGCCACATGCATAGGAGAAGCCACTTGCATAGGAGAGGTAACTTGCATCGGTGAAGTCATATGAATGTTCTGTCTTGGTGTCATGCTTGAAATATTGTGAGTCTGAGGAGTTAAATTACCCAAACTTGATAAAGGTGCATTCGGTGAAGTCATATGCGCTGGAGAGTACATATTCGGTTGAGGATTTACGTTTGACATCGCACATGCAGAATCTTCCGTCATGTGTTGCGGTGTGGTGGAAGTTCTTGTCTGTTCCGTTATAACACTCGCTCGGGGCGAAGGAGAAGGCACAGCAAACGGAGACATCTGCGACATGTCCGCATAATTCTGAGGTGTAAGTGGCATTCTTGGATGCTGAGCATGGGATATGCCACTTGCAGGGGGAGGTAGGACTGATTTTGCTGCGGCAGAATGAGCAGGACTACTTTGAGGTGTCTGCCTAGATCCAGAGGAATTCGAATAAGATGGCGAAAATCGACCACAACTTGCTGGTGATTGATTTGCATGCAGTACATTTGAACCTTGCGACCAATTTCTTGGAGAGTTGTACTGTGGTCCTTTGAAGACATGCGGATTTATTTCAAGTATAGCTTTTAAGAGTTCAGGTGTATTTTGCTCGGAATCAAGCGACTGTTCCGTGTTGGCATAGTGATCCTTGAGTTCTATATGATCTGAAGATGTCTGCGATAACGAGGATATCAGCTGTGGAACTAAATTGTCATCCCGAACACTCAACAGTATTTGTGCTTCTTCTGCGACTCGAGGATGAAAGAGGAGAGACTTATTAGTTAAAGGAGTTTGTTGTAATGGCGTGGGCAGGGGCATTTCTGATAATAAATCAGAAAGACTCGCAATACCTGCGAGGGTTGTTATTGGTACACTCGGAATTACCCCATTCATTTTGACTTTGATTTGTTCTGGCATTACAGCCCGACCTACAAATTATCTTACTGATGATTCCTTGGGATTTTAATCTTTTATAAACAAGAAAAATCACTCAAAATATTTAGGAGAAAACATTTACCCTCACTGGCCCTTGAATATTGGTTAAGGGGAAATAAAATGTCTTTTGTTGCACCATTAGCAGAAAAATTGAAAAAAATCATCACTAAATTTCAACTATATGGACAATCCACTATTGCTACTTTTTTGTTAACCTATTCGACCTAATAATACGTACTAATAACACTAACACTAATGTTAATTGTGGGAACTTAACGCAGTCTCTTTTAAGTTCCCATTGTTCACTTTTTGTAATTCAGCCACATTTTGATGAAGCTCTTGGATCTTGCAGTAAACGATCCATGATTCGCTCCTTTAGAATGATTACCCTAAAACATATAATTTATGAATATCCCTTTACATAAAATCATTTTTCTATTTATAAAACAGATTACAAGTGTATAATTTTTAATTAAATTAATATTTCAATAGACATAAAAATGTAAAAAAACATACCAAGAGACAGCATTAAATTTCAATCTATTATCTCATACGAATAATATAAAAAGTCACTAAAAGTTTTAATGGAAAGAATTTTCAATGATGAAAAATTAAAAAAATTTTTTAAACAAATGATATAATATATAATTTGTTTACAAAACTTAAAAAAAAATTTTTTTTGATAATAATGACAATAATATAATATGCATAAACAAATATTAACAATAACAAGATTTGACTATTATTATTAACAAATTGTCAATTAACAAATAGAAAACGAACATTAGAAAGATTTTAAAAAATATAACTGATGTTTTTCCTAACTATGCTTACAATTATAAAATAATAGTTTTGTATATGCAATTAAAAAAGATTGACTTTAATCTAATCTATAATTTGTTTTATTGTTAAAGAAACTTTTATACTTTTAACCTTATATATTTTTTGTAGTCTTATCATGTTTTACTATTTTAACATACTAGAATGACATTTATGTATTGATAAACATAACAATTATGTGATTCGCCAGTCAGTAAAAATAGTTGAAAAAATTAATCTGAATAGTTTATATTAAAAAAAGAGTTTATAAAAAAATAATATTAAATCATAATAGCATATAATTATGTTCCAATATGCAATATATGTCAAATTTAAAAATATAAACAAACATAAGTGCAGATTTTTTCAAAAATTTAAAAATATTATTTTTGTATAAAATAAATTTGTTTAAAATCTACTATTTCAAAAATATTAATAAACATAATATTTTCATAATTTGTCAAAAAACTTCAATATTTTAAATATTGTTGATAGAAAACAAAAATATTCAATTGATTTACAACGAGTAAACTATTGATGTTTAAAAATTTGCAGAATACAAGTTCTCAGCACACTTTTATACCCAATAACGACAAAACGGGCATATACTCGAAAAATGCATATAAACAAAGCAGTGCAATCTAAAGCTGATACGAAAAAACAGTTTAGATATTGAAAATTTCATAACATCATTAAATTTAACAATATGACAAAACATTTAGATGAAATATTGATAAAAAACTTTAAAAAATGTTATTTTCACAACATTTTGTGTTATTTACCTTCAGTTAACTGATCCTAATGATTATTTATGCTAGACGATCTAATAGGCAAATAAACGCTTTTAACTATAAGTTTTCGTTCCTCTTCAACTAGCGACTTATCAATTGGAATAATGCCATGAATATTTTCTATCCTGGATAACTGTAGCAGTCCTCCTTCAGCAATTTCCTTCTCAAACTCTTCTTCTCAAGAAATCCACTCAATTGTCATCTGTGGCTGTGGCCTACTTGATAGGAGTCAAATAAGATCGATCAAAATGTGAAACAAACAACACTATTGCAAAATAGAACTTTCACTTACATCATTTGCTAAATCTTGTAAACATCATACTTTCAGATGTGATTGATCGCGAGAAAATCACTATTTATAGTACGAATTTAACGAAAACAGACACAAAGGCGTCCATTTTGCTCAATGCTCAGCAGCGAGTTCGCGGAAGTTGCGTACTTGATTCCGGGCGTCGGATTTCAAATCACTTTAAGCCCTATTCACATGGCATGTGAAAGTATTTTTAACCTTTTTCTAATATTTTTTAAATAAAAAAAGCAAAAACTCATAAAATTAAAAGAAATATATAATGAAATATTTATTTGACAACTAACATTAAATACATACACTTTATATTTACTTTTGAAAGTTAGTTATTTTGAAGATACATCTTTACTTTGACATTGTTTTTTGATAAAAACGAATTATATCTATTATCTAAGTCATAATATTATGTAAAATTAATTACCACTAATAAAGTCAAGAATTTATTTTAATTAAGCAAAAAGTTAATTTAACGATAATTCCAAGACACCTATATAAATTAATGTGAATGAAGGAAATCTTTGTGAAATTAAATTGCATAAGGTTGAATAATTTATAATTTGAATTTAAAATTGAAAAAATTCTGTTTGAATTTTCCTCTATTAATTTTATACTAAATGTTTCAATTGGACTACTTAAATATGTAAGCACCAATTAAAATCGTTTTCATGTAATATATAAGTTTTTATTGGCATATGTATCTCATTTGGAGCAACGTTGATAATTTGAACTTGACTTTATACTATAATTTTTGAATTTCCGATATTTTATTCTATTCTAATATTAAATTTTTGCAAAATATTTGCAAAATTTAAATAAGTTTTGAGTTATTATTTAAAAATGGTAAGTTTTGAGAATATTTTAGCTAAGTAAAGAGCATTGATTTAATTTTTGACGTTTCATAGTCCACTAACTTCAAAAAAATACCGCTAGATAGAGCAACAGTCGCATCTTTCCTTGAGTCTCGTCACATTCAGAAAAAGTGTCAAACTGCAAAATGGCGCATTTTATCAGTGTAAACACCCAGTTTCTGTTAGTGAATGAGAAGAAAAATTAAAGAATTCTGGCTGGAAAGTTAACTGTTATCTTCTTTTTATTGTTTCTTTACGGTGTGAGGAAATAAATTGAATGTTTATCCAAATGTCCGCAATCACCCACTCTATGCCAGGTAAGCTTATACAAAAGGTTGATAATTGTCATCGGAAGCGTTTTATAATCTATTGAATTTGTTCCTTATTTCAGTGAGAAATAGTCAATGCTATAATTGTGTCAAGTTTCTTTTACTTTTATTATATGCTTAAATTATTATTTTAAACAAAAAATGTTTCGTTTTTTTAATTATATATATACTACTTGAAATTCCATATTACCTTTTATAAATCGGGAATAAATGTATTATGCTTATGCATAATATATTTATTCTCGTAACGCATGTTTTAATTCAACAATTACATTAATTTTTATTTTTTAATAACATTATGTTATAATGCAAGTAAAGAATGTTAACGTTAGTAGCTTAACAATCTCATAGCAAATTATTTATTAATTTGAATGTTTTTGTCCCTAATTTTTATCTGCTAATAATTACAATATACGTAATGTAAGGAATTAAAATACTGTAAACATTTTAGGAATCGATCCATGCAAGATGGCTCAGAAGCGAAGTATTGACAGTATAGGGTATGTTAATATTATTACATAACTATAATAAATATTTTTAAATGATGTAAATTAAACTGCATGATTACTTCTAAATACTGCTATCTCGACACTTTTTACACACAATTTATTTCTTGGTTACGTAATAAAAAACGCCAGTAAAAAAAATTAATTAAAGTTCTTTCTTTACATTACATTCCAAGAATTACAAAAATTAAAAACTGTGTAACTCTATAAATTTTTATTTTTTAGACAAGAATATTAAGCCAATTACATTTTAAGAAATTTTTTCTGGTATATATCGTATTTTGAAACCTTACTTTAAATAGGTTACAATTCTTAATTCAATTTCTTTTCCACATGAGTTTTATTTGATAAAAATTTAGAAAGTAACAGCTTTATTTTCAATCTAACACTTATTTTTAAATATTTAATTATTTTCGTTTCTTTTAACATAAGAAATGAAAAGATTTCTTTGCTTGGACAAACACACAAGAAGAATCGTTAATCTCAAAGACGACACACGAATTTCGAGAAAAGCCTCAATACGCCTCTGCGTAAGTGAATAGAATTTTAATGTCACTTCTCGAAGGAAACGTAACATTAATTCAGACGTGATTTCGTAAAGTGATCGTTATTCGACCAGGTGTTTAAAATATAAAGTCCGAAAGGATGTTCTTTTCGTTATAAAATTTTAAACGTGATTGAATTCGTGATTTTTTAATTATATATGTATATTTATTTTTAAAATATATTTGAAACACTTCTTCTAAAAAAAGAAATTTTTAAATCTTGTTTCAAACCATAGGTAAGCATAATTAATACGCATAATATGAACAAGACAGTTTTTAGAAAAATTGAAATCTTTATAGATTTATTCAGGTATTCCCTTCAAACAGGTTTTAAGATTTCTCTTTTATATTTGTCATGGGGTTGGACCCTACATACAGGTGCAAGGTTCCATTTAAATTACTGCCATCTTTTTCCTGCACTTTAAGTGCAGAGAATTTATGATCTTTCTTTCAAACTGTCCGCCCTTTTAAATCCTAAGTAAAATTGAAAAGATCTCATTTCTTTCTTCTACGTAACTATTCAAAAAATATATATATCAAACTAATTTTTAATTAAATTTAAAAAATTTATATTAATGAAATAAAAATATGTTTAGAATAAACAGTTTTCGTGACAACTTTGACAACAGTTTTCTTTTATATTTCAAATAAGTAACTTAACCTTGAGAAATGGAAAACATCTGGAAATAATTTTCTTTCATAAAATTCTGGTACCTGTCAGATTTGTCCACGACCCGGAACCAAAGACCTATTAAGAAAAAAATTTTAAATTCTATAATTTTTACAGAAAACTTTTCATTTACTATCGGCTCTAAAAATTAAAGTTGCTTTTTCAACAAAGGATCTTAAATTTTTATTTTATATTAGATAGATTTTATTGTTTTGTTATTATATTTGAAATTTTATAAGTAAGTCTTTTAAATCTTTCCTTTGCTTAAAGAATTTTGCATTCTATTAAAATGAAAAAAGTGCAAATAAAGGGAAAATTTTTTTGGTCCTTATTCCAGTCAAATTGAAATATGTATATATGAAACTGTAGACGCAAATACTTTACAAATGATGCAAACTGTAGGTAACGGTAATTCTTGTGGACTTTGTTGACGAGAATTCGACCGATTGCGATTGCATTGTTCGAAAAATGAGCGACTAAGAATTCTCACATGATGGTAAAGTTACGAAGCTTGCTTAGGAGATTTCAATGCCTCCCATACAATTGTTGAGGTCCATAAATTACATCATTTCTAGAAAATTAAATTCTTTTGATTTAATTTAACTTTAATTTTGGAAAATATTTTTTTTCCATTTAAATGTTATGCAAAAATTTTTTTAAAAATATTTTATTACTTTGAAATTGCTTTGAAATACGCTAAATAGTTAAGACACAAAAATAATTTTAGGGAAAATAAAGATCTCGATAGTGTTAAAGTTATTTTTACAAAAACATACTTAAAAGTGTATGTACAATACTCTGTAAATAGGACGGCTTGTTGAATAGAATTCTTGAATTTTGAAACAATATAATCAAGTGGTACATATGTGATAGAAAAGTTTGAATAAATTTTCTCCCCGGATTAGGTTATTGTGCACAAGTGTGCATACATGCACAAATGCGAGACGATGCATCGTGGTTAAAAGTTGTGCTTTATACGGTGGCTGTCTCGTTTACTGGTGGGAGAAGTGATAGTCTTTACCGGGGTACCACTAAGGCATATTATGTGGCTATGGTGGAATCAGTCACTGGCGAGTTGTGGGTGGTGACTAGTCGTCGAACGACTGGTCTTTAAATTTGTTACCGTATTAACTATTATTCAAATCGTGGGACTAATGCAGCGTTATTTAAATGTCATCAGAGAAAAAGGAATTTAATAACAACAACTGTAATACTGAATTTATTGTCCCTCCAAAAGTCACATCGAAAAAAAAAATCATAACTAAACTAAATTGAAACATAATGTTTATGTAAACCTACTTTTAAAAAAGTACGTAAAGAACGAGAAATTTGAAAAGTAAATTAACTAAACACATACACATTTCAAAAAGAAAGATTACTCGTTTTAAATTTTGACGAGACTGCAGAATCGAATTTTTTATTAAAGATGATTTTTATTGTAACAGAAATCTGTGAAGAAATTATGAAAACAAGAAGAAATTTTGTTTCATCCAGAGAGTCACGATTGTTTGGAGAAGTGAAGAACTTGCGAAGAAAGACAACTGTCAACTGAAATTGATGCATTTCAATATAGTGTCAATGCCGCAAGACGGATACGAAGCAAGCAAGAAAATGTTCCTCTGCTTTGTATTGAATATCGCTCGTTCGCCAAAGGAATGTGAAGAAACGCGAAGCTCATTAGTCGCACAATAACGTACGATTCGATCCGTGAAAGTGACCGCATCACGGGTAGTAACTTTCGAGAACGGAATCAAAATCGTAGACAACACTCAAAGATCTTTAGAAAAATTTACCTATTTAATAATTTAAACACAAGTAACAGCAAATGTTTTGGAAACATCATCCCCAAAAGGGAACTTTTATCGTCAAGGAAAGAGAACTTCAGAGGACGGAAATCCAAATAGTGGTTGAAAGTTTAAAACAAGAAGCAAGTTAACAAAATTGTCTTCAGGACGTTTTTAATGAATCTGAAAATTTGTTGGCAAGGAATTGTGAATATGTAGTTTTCGGAAGAAATTCGAGAGATTGTGATTGAGTAGTGTAGTTTGAAAAGTGACGATCAAGTTCGCCAAAATAGAGTATCCTGGTGGTAGTGGAATGTACGGGGGTGGTACGGGAGGTGCAGGGTATGGTTTAGGTCCTAGCCCTGGTCCCTCTCACTATGGGGTACCACCGGCACCACCCATGGGTTATCAATTGGGACCACCTCCCCCTCCACCACCCGCAGGACCTTCTTCCGGAAGTCAGCTTCTTTCTTATGGACCTACTCTATCACCCCATCAGATGCAACAGGTCCAAAATGATTCTCGACCTAGGAAAAGACGGAGGTAAATTTCTTCATCCTCTTTTTAATGAGAATGTAGAGAGAATACTTATAATATTGTTCCACCCATCTTTATTCTTTAAAATTTTTTCACTCAGTACTTGAAATTTTTATTAAAATATAAATAATATTTCAAGTTATTAAACGTGATTTAATATTCAGGTTTTCTCTCTGCTTTTATATAAGGAAAACTATTTGAATAATAAAATTATGTGTTATGAAAATGAAAACGTCAAGTTTGAGAATTTTCGTTACAGGTATCGTAATTTTTATTAAGTTTGATAAACCATCTGCTTTAATGTTTTGCGTATTAACGTGAGAGTAACTTTATCGCAACACGTGGTCAAAACATCTGCATACCGAGAATCGCACTAAGTAAATGTAGATAAATTCGATGCTTTTTTATAATATAGTGTCTAGAATACAATATCTTACATCCAATTGTTATTAATAATTTTAATGGACTATAAACAGTATATAAATTTATCGTACACTTTAAAAATTGGCAATATTCTTTGAAGAAAAAATTAATTTTTTATCTTACGCTATTCATTTTCTATTTTTATCAATTTGTAAAGTGCTGATGTAAATAATTTTTTCTTTGTTTTATTGTCATTTCTTTTTTACTCTCTTCATTTTAACAGCTATAATAATATTCGTAGGACAATATTTACGCTTGGAAAAAGGAGAAAAAAAGTAATAATCTTTATCAACTATATAATATCTGCTCCATTAAATTTCTATATAAGTGTATATATATGAATTTTAAGTTTTTGACGGATCAATAAAATTAAAAATTCTTTTTTAAATCAACGTCAGCACTTTTTAAATCAAAATATTTTGGGTTAATGAAAATATACACATGTAGTTGTTATACTTCCTTTTTATATTATTGTGTTCCGATGCAATATTCTGAGAACTTTTAAATGTTTTTAAAACAATATAATTTTTTCTTCTAAATAAGTATCTTATCTAACATTTTAAATTAGGATTAAAGTAATCAATTTGATTCAAATGATTTTAATTACTGGACTATATTAAACAAATTTCATTTATAATTTATTATAAAAAGTATGATAGAAAATTTGTTTGGAAATTTTTACTGTTTTTTTTCCCTTAAAGTGATAATTTTTTTCTCGCAATGAGATTGGAAAAAAAGTGATCTTTCTGTTAAAAGAATTGTTTACGTGGCTGTTCCCCTGTTGTTACCGCGTGCAACACACGCAACCTCTAACAAAACCCACTCGTTGCCGAACTCGGCACGTAGCAGAGATTTGTGGTCATTCATAGCCGATTACCAGATCGTTATTACATAATCTACACCTTCAATACTTATAAACTTTTACATATATCGAAAAAATTACCTGTCACTAATTGATGAATCTATTTCTCCATATCTGTAGTTTATTAAAAAGTTTTTATCATATATGTTCCAAATTAGTTTTTGAAGACCTCGTGAAACAGATTTTAATTCAAAGAAAACTCGCTTTGCGTAATGAATAAAACATTCCTCCTTAATAAGAAAGTCTTTATGTGTAATTTTATTGATAACTGGATTAAAAAATTTTCCAAACTTACGATGGGGAACGATAAATACATCGTTTCCAAGTCGTTAAATGTGATGATACGGTGGTGAGGAAACAATTTGCAGTGTTCAGTATGCTAAAACATTTTATAATTATGACTCGATTAGTAATGCTGTGTGCATTTAACAATGCATATTTATGTCAAAAGTCGAAATTTGTCTTTTCTAGGTTTCTAAGAGAGAAAAAAGTTGCAAGAATATTTAGAAGCATTTCGATGTGTGTGTTTTATCTTGACGAAATTCATCGACATGATGATAGATACTTAATTATTGAAAATTAAGCTTTGAAGTAATCTTATTAGTGAAAATTATAGTTCTCAGAGGTTTTTAATTAAGTCGTTACGGTCTCAACACTACTTCGCATGTAGGACTTCTTAGAAAGCAATTTATTTTACTTCAAATCTGGACTTAACATAAGACTCTCGTTTTTCTTATGAAATTTTTTTTATTTTTACACTTTTTGAACAGTTTCGATGTCTCAATCTTGTTTCAAATATGAGAAAGGATATAAAAAAAAATTGAAAGCGTACATACATTTTTCATTTATTTTAAATCTGAAGATGTTAATTTAAATCTACAATTAATTTAGAACTTGAAATAAAGAACGATTTTGAATTTTAGTAAATTTGAATTAAAAAAAAAAGGAAATGTTCTGCTTCTCAGACTTGATCAAAATCGTTTGCGAGCAAACGGTTTGTGACCAATAAGGTCGCTGGAGAGTGGATTAAAGCAAAGAATAAGAACCGCCTCTTATTGCAAACCCGATTTTAGAACCGCCAATAGCGAGCTGTCGCTTAATATGCTTGTTCATTTTACCGCATAACGTAATGAAAAATTACGCCAGAAATCAACATAAGATTTCTAATCACTATTGTTTTTCCGCTTTTACAAGTAAACCCAGTTGTCACTAATGCAATTGTTTTCCAAAGCATAAACTCAATCTTCTTCAATTGTTTTTTAATACTGAAAATTTCAAAAATATTTATTTTTATTCGTTTTGAAAATTTTTTTCTAATTTTCATTTTTATAGATTGTGTGTGTATTAATATTTTTTTTATTGACAACTACATTTGTATTTTTAATTATTCTTTTTATTAATTTATGCGGAGTAAATTTTATACATATTTACTCTGCAGAAAAATGGAATTTTTTAGTCAGTCAATATTCTTATTTGCTCATCAACTTCACGAATGCAACGAAGCTTGCTTATCTTGCAATCGCACTCATTCTTTAAGAAAGATTAATTATGTTAGGACAACTGTAAACTTCTTACAATCGTGGAATTATTCCATAAAGAAATTTCTTGCAGAGTATTGTTTTCTTTTAAATAATGTTTTAGACTGAATATATAGGTATATATTATATCGACTTGCGAATGAAAATATGTAACATTTTAGTTAGAATATTTCGTAAAATGAATATTTAGATTTTCAAAAATCTTTTTTAAAATGTATTTTTCGTTTTTGTCGATGAATCGGTACAAAAACAAATACCACAAGTATGTATCAGTATGACTATCAAATGGGACTGGAGAGAATGGAGGCCAAATCGTGATCCTTGGAGCAAATGGAAAAATGAAAAAAGGCGCCATCGTAACGTAAATACTGCTTGGAATATCATTCTTTTTTCCTTGTCGATATAAATCGAGATTTTGATCTAAGGACATTGGAGCACAGCTTCTGGATTTTAAAGAGAAAATATTCAGCCATTCCCGCAAATTACATTTATCTCAAGAATGAGATTTCAATTTTTTATATATTTTTAAAGATCACCAAAACGACGAATGAATATAATTTCTTTTGATACACTGAAAGATGATTTCACGTTATTTTAATTCAATGGTACATTGTAAAATTTGGATCAAATTTCTTTCACACGGTCAACGAAAGGTCGAGTAACCGTAGAGATTTCGATGAAACATCTACCCTAGAAAGTGGAGGCACTCTTGGTGTACTGGTCCAAGGTCAAGCCCTCTTGCTCTGAGCCAAGATAGCCAGCAGAGGGAGAGGGAATGAGTACGTCGAATGCAAATTGCGAATTCACCGGAGAAGGAAAGATAAAAAGATATACATCAGCAGATGCAGGGTGAATTACTGAAATTTGAGAAGCAAGTGCTTCCAAGTCTTGTTGGACATTCTAATTACCAATTAATGTTTGAATGATTCACTTTTCTATAGTTTTGAAGAATGTTGGCCACAACATCTCGAATGATTAGGCCCAAGATATTTTATGTCTCTTTACATGTGAGAATATTTAACACGATCGAACCTAAATTTCCATAAAACGTGTACCACTGTCAACTTGGCATAATACCGCGGACGCATCATTATGTACTCCATAAATCGTGTCCTCTCCTCTAACAACAATTCTAGGTATCTATCCTTTCCTCTTATCTCACGTAAGGTCCCTAAAGGAAAAAGAGGAGAGGAAAGGAAAGGGGGGTGAATGAGGGAAGAGAAACATAAAGAGAAGAGTCTCGTCGTCCACCTTATAGTAAAGCTCAGCTCTGTGTACGATACCCGGATACGGGGCCCTTACACCCCCACTTCGACTATGATTCCTCGGTCCTATGACCAGGATGGAAGGGATACGAGGTCTCGGATAGCAGGGTGAGAGGAGAGATCTTACTTTTTTACTCAGGGTCAAAACCGTACATCA
Organism: Leptopilina clavipes; assembly: GCA_001855655.1. Classification (NCBI taxonomy): domain Eukaryota; kingdom Metazoa; phylum Arthropoda; class Insecta; order Hymenoptera; family Figitidae; genus Leptopilina; species Leptopilina clavipes. The sequence goes on from JUFY01032354.1 coordinate 80,905, forward strand.
CCCGCACAGCCTAGACTAGACTGAAGATCACTGGCCCGGATTTCTATGCTCTTTTATATATTGTATATATCCAAAGGCAACAGAATTCACGTACTTAATTTCTCGACAGAAACATTTCGCCGATAATGAGCACCCGGTGATCTCGGTGACGGATTTACAGCGCTCCGAGTGTCTATCTTCCATCCGTAGAATCTCTTTACTTCCCCTTTTTTTCTGATAAAACTTTCGACATCACAAACTGCTCTTTCCCTTCACTTTGTGTGTGAGGCAAATGAAATCAGAAAAGATAAAAGAAATTACCCGTTCGGTGGGCATCGATTTTCGCAGGGGACGTGTGGAGGCGCTTAAATTACACTGCGGCATCGACATAAGTAATTTCAGACTGAGATTTCTCAGATGAAACAATCGGGGAAAATTATTTAAGATATATATTGTATATAAATTAGGTTTAGTTGTCGACATCAAAGTTTGTTTTTACATCTATAGACGCTTGGCATTTAGTTGAGTTTTTTTTCATAAATTAAATCCAGAAATTAGATAGAAAATATTCCTTTGGTCGGTCTAAACTTGACAAGCTCTCATTATTTACATCCTTATCATAAAGAGAAAATATTCATTTAAATTTAAGATTAAAATTGCTCCTTATAAAGGAGGGTTTATTATAAATAAGTTTCGTTTTATATTTTTAAAGTTTTCATAAATAATCTTTTTTAAAAAAAGAAGATATTTTCACAAGGACATATCTAATTTTGTTTCTTCTTATGATAGGAAACTGTAAACGCGGATTGTCCGTAAAAGTAGCTTTTATATGGGAGCTTCGTTTACGTGTAAGACGACTACATTGGAAATCGGCCAGGTGACGATGTATGATGACCAATCTTGGATTCAGACGCGTTTGATAAGCCGGAAGTTACGCTTAATGTATCGGTGACGCAACATTTATTTACAACGATTTATAGACTCCTTCACTTCTTGCATTTTATGGTACGTCTCGTTTAGGATCCATCCTTTCATAATAAAACACACACCGCAACTTGGCTAATGCTATAAACAAAAGGGATGAATAGGAAAACGTTTATAAACATTTGAATTCCTTTATTAAAATTCGTTTTGTTTTTCTTTACAGATCCGATGAGGACGATCCAAGTGGAGCAAAATATCAAAGAATGGAGGACGACAATATGCAGGACAAAGAGAGATTTGCCAGGTGAGTATCAGACCTGAGATTGTCATTATAATTGGAAGTATTTTTTCTAAAATAATACAGATGGCACAATAAAGTCTGAGATTTAGCTATTTAGTCAGGCATTTAAAGAACAACTTGAAAACCAACTATTATATAGGTACATATTTTTAAAGGAAAAAATTATTTTCAAATTAAAGTAATGGCTGTTGAGACTTAGATTTGATTATAAGTTTTGATTTGCTTTACGAATATACACACTGCACGTATATATCTCTTGAAGATACATACATATATTACATACTACATGATACCTTCTCACTAATGTGAGCCAATGGCGGAATGAGTAGCCCTTGCGGCTGCTCCAGCGTGGGAACATGAGATATATACATACAGCATCTTCACAGTTTATTCATGATAAGAAGAATCTTAAGGGTGTAAAAATAGCTTTTTTAAGTTCTCTTATTAAGGACGGATTCTAAAAAACGTTTACTTGCAATTTAAAAGGAAAACTTGTCACAAATTTAATTTTGACTTTTAATATAGAATGAAATTCTAAAAATTAAACATATTAAGTTGGAAAAAAAGGAAAACCTATAAAGGAAGCGGTCGTGGACCGTAAGAACATCGATGTCGCGAGCAAGAACCTTACTTTAAGTTAATAACGCAATTACCACCGACCACCGCAAACCTCCCCCTTTCTTCGCAGATCGTATTTTCCGCTTCCAAGGATTCCTCAACATCTCAACATTAATTCAGATCTCTACATTTTTGGCTTAACACTTAACCATTATAAGAGTTCCGCAGACGACAGTGAAATAATAACATCTTGGTGGATTTATCTTTACATTCCAGTGGTTTATACCCATTAAATGAAAATTTTAGGTTACAGTTCAATAAAATTTTTTCAAATTATATTTAAAAAAAAGCGTTTATTTCTTTTGCTTAACAGACTGGAATTATTTTATATTTCATAACTAAAGGTTTCGATTTAGGTATTCATTGGAAAGTATGATTAATAAATTAATTTCATTTCTGAAGGTATAATAAAATGGTTGAATATTTTCTGTGGAGAATTTCTAAATGATTTATACAGACTCTTGGCTTCAGTGCTCTGTATATTGCAAGTTTTTCGACCGTTCTTAACCGTAAGTAAGCGGACGAGAAGTATACTTATAGTCTCATACTAACACAATTGCACTAGGGTAAGCATAAACCTATATAGCGGATACACTCGATGGGCCCAAGGAGCGAGCGGCTGACCGAGCGAGCAACTTCAGAGCGCCTGACCTCTGACCTAGGAGTTCTCTCTATCCTACTCGAATCGCGTTTCTTCTCCTCTCCTTCGGTACCCTGTCTTATACATGAGATTTAACGTTGACCCTTTTTAAATAGTGCAACATACGTAACTGTTACCTTGGAATAATGTCCTAAACGAAAATCGAATTCAACTCACTGTTAAGTCTTTGGAATCATATATGTGAGAATGCTTTTAAAAACTTTTATTTTATAAACATTCCACCATAGATGTACTAATTGACAATTTTTTTTTTAATTTATTAGTTGTGACTAGAAAAAATCGTTTGAGAATTAGCTTGCCCGTATATGTGCCAGTCCAGATGGTTCAAATTCAAGTGTTAATAATATAAAAGTGCATTTATATTCGTCAAAAATAAATGACAATATATGTATATTTCTTATCAGTCTTTGGTTAATAATATTTATCGTGTCAATATATACATATTCTCAAACGGTATCGAGTGAGACCATAATTTGACGTCTAACATTGCACAAGCTGAGAGTAACGTCGTGAGTAATAGCAGACTTCTCTATACTTTGGCGGTAAACTACGTAATTATCTGCGTACAATCGTAAATTTAATGGCATTTAATTCATAATTATTATTTAGGAACTTTACAAGGGCTCACTCACAATCAGTAGTGTTCATGCAATTATGAAAATTTTAATAAATTTCTATTAAGACAAGTATTAGATGATAAAATGAATCATATTTAAGATTAAATTTTAGAAAAATGTATTTTTAAGTTCTTTTTCTGCTATTTACAAAACTCAAAGATAATCACTGCAGTCTAGTTTAAAAAAAAACTGAAAATTTTTTGCCTCCGTGTTGAGGATTTTTCTCTTCGATTCTTATTGAGATTGCGTGTCTGCTCTCTTTCCCCTTTGTATATAAAGAAATAGTAAAGCTCGATAAAATAAAGATACCATAACGAGGCGTAAACTTTGCACCACTATACCCATCTTGCAACTGCAGTTGTGGTTCTCTTTTTCTTCATCATGAAAATCAGATTTTATAATTTAATAATTAAAAAAATTATATTTATTCTTTTTATGTCATTGTTTTGACACAATCTTTAAGAACAAGTAAAACTAGTTTTTTCTTTGCTGTAAAAGAAAAATCTTGTTTTGAGGGAAGAAATAAATAAATGATTATGCAATAAAATCAGCGTACATCATCAATTAAGGGAGCAAAACTATCAAGAAAATGTAAATAAATAAAGATGTGTATTAGAATTTACTTTTTGCCAAAGGTATTTTCATCTCTGACAGTATAACAATCTACAATTCTACACCCTAGTATTCTCAGCCCTTAATCTCAGACTTAAGAACCATCAATTTACAGAGTATCTTGAACTATGCAATTACCTTGGTTTTGTCTTGCGTCTAACTGTAGGGAGAATCATTGCGAAATTGAGCGGCGGCGGCGGAACAAGATGACCGCCTACATCACCGAGTTATCGGACATGGTTCCAACATGTTCAGCTTTAGCACGGAAGCCGGACAAATTAACCATTCTTCGGATGGCCGTTGCCCACATGAAAAATTTAAGGGGTAAGTTCATTTAAATATATTATTGTCTAAATAATTCATTTTGCGATTTATTGTATTTTCTTTAAATGGAGAAGCGGATATTTCTATTACATCCGGTTTTAAAATTTCTTCATGTTCAAGATGGTAGAATTGAACCCTCGTAGAAGAAAGGCCGTCTCTATTATCGGTTTGTAAGTGCTCGGCTCCGTTTTTTCTCGTTATAAAATATAGTTGCTTTCTGATTTCTTTTATCCAAGGGCAGATTTGTGGGATCGTATCGCGTGTACCGAAGACAAGATTGGTGTAGTTAACGGTACCAAGGTATCTTCCGGGTCGGTCCTAAGATGACGAAATCATCCTGATAAAAGAATCGCACACCGTTACATTATAGTTGTGTGCTTGATTTAAAATATTTTGCAAAACTGTTACTGACATGACCAATTCAAAGTCGCTGACAACTTTCAACATTCCCAGGGCATTGAATTTAATGATGGCCCAAGCTTATAGACGAAACCTTTCTCTCAACTCGGACAATTATTATATAGTTCCGTTTCCATTACTCATTGTTACTTAATCAATACATTATCGATAAATAAAATAAAAATTTCCTCAAGATCAATTCAACCAGAAAAAATATAATATTGTACCTCAATTACATTGAATTATTTTTCATTGAGAGTATTGAAAAGTACTTTTATACATTATTAAAAAATAAAAATGCATACAATCTTTCTTTTTCTTTTGAAAAAGTGAAACATACATTTGACATTTATCCACTGGCTTTGTTGATAAGATATTTGTTAAATACTGAGCAATCTAACGCAAATGAGTTTAACTATAGGATAATTTTCAATGCCAAGTCATAACTTGAGTGTAATACAATCGACAGAGTTTTTAAAAGTGTATTTCGTTGTAATCGTGTCCCTCAAATTGTTTACGCGAATCGTGACAAATTTTCAAACAAATGAATTCTTTAATTATCACGTACGAACCAAAGCGAATGAACAATGTTCTTATAGTTCGCAAGACAGATTAAATAATAAAACAAAGTTGAAGAAAATGAAATGTCTTTTTTCGGGAGTAATACTTTCAAGATTTCTTGTTTCAACGTGTAGGAAAGTATTGTGCTGATTGTGAGATTTGTGGTTATTTCGTCGAGGTAAAGTGGCGTTATCCCGAACGTCGAGAGTCTAGATGGTCATATCGAATGCAGAATGTGGGATCTATGCTTCCGGTGTGTGGTTGGAAGGGGTTGGACGGTCGTCTCTTTAGTACACGCGTGTACTCACGCACTTACACATACATCCATCCTGGTCAAGATAGCTCCTCGTATTGGAGAAACGTCACATTGTTTATAGCCACTTCTCCTCTTTCCCGACAAGAGCTCAGTTGAATACAAATTGCTCTAAGAGAAGACTTCCATCTCTCTTCTTCTCTACCTGGCCATGAGTCTGTCATAGGATGTCGGTAGTCACCCGCTATTCCAAGCAAACCTTCGACAACGGCAAATTTACACCGATTGCGAAAAATAACTCAATTCTTTTAACAACTATCTATATAGTAAAAATAAAAATTTCTTTTTTATGCCCTAATCCTTTTTCTTAGTGAGTAAGGTAACGTTTAGTTGAAACAAACAGGCAATTCACGAGGTTTACGTTAAAACAAATCCTTTCTCACAGTAGGATAAAACCAAGCTTAATCTTGATAATACGATTTGGTCGAGTGAGTTCATGTGACTTCATATACAATATAGTATATGTATATAATATTCGAATATACCTTTTAAAAAGTCTTAGGCGAGGAAACGATTACCACCTGAATTTTCATTTGAATTATATTTATGTCTCTCCACGTCACATATCTCCTGTTAATGTGGATACTTGTGAATATTGAATTAAACTTTTATTTTAAAGATAATCTCAGATTCCAGATTTAAGGTAAAATGTCTACTGAAAATGAAGTCAAGAGCTCAATACCTGAGGTCTCTTAGAAAGTAATGGTAACGAAGGTCACAAGGGTCTTTCATAGATCTTGTTTGGAAGTCGTTAAAGTTCCTCTTCCCGGAATTTCTCGTATATCGGGGTAAAGATCGCATCGCACCGCGCTTACCGCCTCCCGCAGTATCCTGTCCTCTTTGCAATTCCGATCTTGCACCTCGATAGTTACCTTCGCTCCACTGACGCTCATTTTTGGTACCACCGTTTACTTGCTTAGAGGACCCAATATCATTTTCATCGAGATTTTATCTTTACAAGGTACCAACAAATTGAAAAAAAGCCTCTGCAACAAAAGATTATATCGTTAAGAATAGAGAGTCCATATTAAAAGGAAAAAATCACTAATTAATGAATTCGCAAAATTAAACTTTTATAGAAATTAGAATTTCGTATAATTTCTATTGTTCTTAAAATTAACCTCTATTTTCCAGGTACTGGAAACACAAGTGCTGATGGAACCTATAAACCCTCTTTTTTGACTGATCAAGAATTAAAACATTTGATTCTTGAAGCTGCAGATGGATTCCTCTTCGTTGTTAGTTGTGATACCGGCAGAATCATCTATGTTTCTGATTCTGTTGCACCTGTTTTAAATTATTCCCAAAGCGATTGGTATGGAACTAGTCTGTATTCCCAGGTTCATCCAGATGACACAGAAAAAGTTCGGGAGCAGCTCAGCACCGCGGAGCCTCAACACGCTGGGAGAGTTCTTGATCTTAAAACTGGAACAGTAAAAAAGGAGGGTCACCAATGTGAGTTATACATATTTTTCTCTTGAGATATTTGTTATCTATAAAATTGTTCATACAGAATATATTGTAGGTAACTAAAGAATTTATAAATTCAATTTTTCAAATATTGACCTTACAGCCTCAGTGAGATTATGCATGGGATCCAGGCGAGGTTTCATTTGCCGTATGAAGGTTGGGAATCTGCAAACTACTGGCGATATGGCTGCAGCACACGGTCTTCATCGTATGAAACAAAGAAATTCTCTTGGTCCCGCAAGAGACGGACAAAGTTACGCTGTTGTCCACTGTACGGGGTATATTAAAAATTGGCCCCCCTCCGGTGAGTTTGGTATGGTCTTACGTTCTACTTCTCATGGCATTTTAAAATGCATGCAAAGTAGATTGAAAGAAATCAAAGTCCAAAGGAAACATTCTTTAAAAACATTTAAATGCATAGTTCTTTTTTATCTTGAGAAATTTTTTTTTTTTAATTTTGTAAGCAATAGATATTCAAAAAATGATACAACTTTTTTAAATGTTCAGAAATATTCATTGTCAGTATGAATTTGAAAAACACTTGCTTTGAAAAAGTTTTGCACTTTTTTTTTATTATCAAAGACAAGAATGAACTGACATATTGTTTTGCGCTGTAGGTGATTTTGTTCCTCAATGTATACCAGGTGTGGGGTTAGGTGACAGAGGCGTTCAATCTGGACCAGATGGTGTTGTCGGTGATGATAACTCCACACATTACTGTCTTGTTGCCATTGGAAGATTACAAGTTACTAGTACCCCAAATACAAGTGACTTGGCTGGCTCCAATAGTAATAGTGGTGAGTTTCATTAATGTGGATTAAAAAAATATCACAGAAAAATATTCTACTTATTTATTGTAAATACGACTTTTCCTTTTGTGCATCAGTAAAATAAATATTTACCTTTTTTCTCATTTAAAGAATTCATCTCTCGTCACACTGAGGAAGGAAAATTTACTTTTGTGGATCAAAGGGTTGGTGGAATTTTAGGATATTCACCGTCCGAACTTCTGGGTCATCCTTGTTATGAATTCTTCCATCCCGATGATCTTCCGCATATGCGAGGCAATTTTGATGAAGTTATAAAAATGAAGGGACAAGTGTATGCATGGAATTATCGGTTTCGAGCTAAAAATCGTGACTGGGTTTTTTTAAGGACATCTGCTTATTCTTTCGTAAATCCATTCACCAATGATGTGGAATATATCGTTTGTACAAATCAATTACTTAAGTAAGTAGTTAATTAATGTTAATGAAACTAAGAAACTCGACATTTTTAAGTAAATTTGAATTTTATTTTTCTTAAGGCATTTCCATCCTGGAAGTGAAGGACAACCAGAGAATGAAAGCGTAGCTTATGGCCAGCCTGGATTAGATTATTCTCTACAAAGACATCCTACTCGTGATGCAATTTACCCTACACAGCATATGATGCAGCATCCAGCAGCCGTAGCTACTGCAGGTAGTTGTCATTCTTATTATTCTTTAAATTTTCGAAATAGTTTATGTTAAGATAGTCGGAGATAAATGAAAATTTAGTTACAGGTCCACAACAAGCTAGACCATCAAGCACACAAAATGTTTATCAAGGATATGAAACTACACAATCTCCGATTGCTTATGGTTCTCCTGGTCAGCAGAGTGCATCGTCTTCTGTTTTAAATCGAATTCAAAAGCCAACCAATACTTCACCAACACCTGTTCAACAATCTTGGGCTATTGGTCGCCAGGTGATCATTATGATTCAATTAATTTCTTGTTTTTTTAGTAATTCTTAAACTTATTTTTCGACGCGTAATAAATGAAATAATTTTATTTTCACAGCAACCTGTAACGGAAGGTTATCAGTATAGTCAATTAAGTCCCTCAAGATCTCCGAGTGGTCCAACGTACACTCAACTGAGCAGTGGTGCGAGAACTCCTGCAACACAATATCATGCTGTTACAACTGTGCCTAATAATCCTGGTAATAAATTCAGTTTAATTAAATCTGTAAAATGAAAAATATTATTTTATGTAGCGATGAATAAAATGGAAATAAATTTAATTTTAGGAATGTGGGGATGGCAAGGACAACAGCATCAAGCACAACAGCAAGATAATGGTCAAAATTCTGCTCAAGTAACTGGACAAGCTCAACAGTCTCACGCCACAGCTAATGCACCTGGTCCCCAACCACAAGAACTGTCTGATATGTTGCAAATGCTCCAGGATCAAGGAGGTGCTTCAGGGTTTGAAGATCTGACTATGTTCAATGCCAGTTTTTAGTAGCAGGTAAATAATTAAAGTGAAAACGCTGCTGTTCTATATAATTCCCTCAATTTTTACTTCTTCAGCGACTGTTGCGATAATTTGCAATCACTTCTTATAAATTAGTTAGTGAATCACCAGCTCTAAGTTTTACGCTGCAGCCCAAGTAAATGCAAATAACTTTGCACAATTTTTTTTAAATATTTACATGCTCGACAATGTCGAGGCAACCGATTTTTTATACGTATCGCATAAAGTATAAATAATGTCTTGTAGTAAATATTGTCTGCTCGTGAAATTCGATAAACGATTATTTACAAAAGAAAAAAAAACAAACGAACGAACGAGTGTGTGAAAATTTCTGTAAAAGTGCCATTAGTAGTATGGACTGGAAATATCGCTTAAGATTTGATAATTCAAACATGTGTCGATTTAAAGTAGTCATGATTTATAGTAAACATGGATGATCGGAGCCTTTAAATATTGTTATATTTATAGATAAGTCGGTAGCTACTTTTAACGCTGCATAGGCACCATCTGTGAATGACATTGTCTATTATATAAATATATATAATTCCTATTACATTCGTAATTACAAGTAGTTAAACATTAGTAAGTAATTTTGAAATTTTGTGCGACATTTTATCGCCTCAATTTAAACAAAATTTTGCAATTCACGCAAAAATTTTTTAAACAATACATTGTTATTTTAATTAGTTGTACTGACTCGCAAAGAAAAATGATAAATCATAATTTCTCATTCATTGACTCACATTTCTTTAACTTTCATAACAATTGTATTTTGTAGTAAAATTATCTTCGAATGTGTGTAATTAAAGGCTTGTTTTTGGAAAAAATGTGAATGAATTTCTTATGTAATTAGTTGATATTATAATAGTTTTATTAATGACCATTATTCATCTGCGCTTATTATAAGTGAAAACATAAAATTATAAATTTGACAACGTCAGAATATGTGGAAATATAATTTCTCCCTCCCCTCTCGATGGAATTATATTTTATTTATAAATAGAAACCATTTGTTAGGAAACAATATTTTGAGCTGCTCGCGATTATTAGCGTCATTGCTTAGAATAAGTTTAATAATTTTAAATTGAAAACCAGACTGTCAGCAGTGCAATCGTTAAGATATATATACATATGTATACATATATATATATATATATTTCCAAATGTTCAAAGGAATGTACAAAATTATGCAAACTATTTAGTCTCACCTAGATATTCATTTTCAACAATTAGTATAAGATTTGACATCCGATTATTTTTTTAAATTTCTGAAACTTTTTAATTTTTCATGTATCTTTCACTGTAATTAAAAATCCCCAAATGTTTTGGAAATATTACAAACACACATAGAATATTTGTAAGTCTTCACTAGTTTGGAGAGATTAACTTTCGATAACATATCACACGAAATAAAAATAAATCTTTGTCGCAAACTAGAACTTGTAATTATTCCAAATTTACAATATAAGTATTTTTATTTTAAAAAAGTCTGTACAAAATTTACAATTTGAGCTTAATAGCCGAGATTCGGGATTTATCTTTTTTTTCGGGCTTTTTGCTCGATTTTATTTTAATCAAACTCTGAACTTCATCCTGTAATTGATTAAAGAAAGCAGTCGAAGATTTTGTGGTTTTATGATCCTTTTCATCCATTTTTATTATATTACGGCTCTTTGTTAATTTTTCTACCACCTTAGCAGATTTCTTGTTTCGTCTTTTACGAATTTCAGAGACAGCTTTAAGTTTCTCTTTTGTTTCTTTAGCTTCTTGAATTTCACGTTGTTTCTTTTTCCTTTTTCGAATTTCACGCTTCTTATCTGTTTTTGTTCTTTCTCCTTTCCCAAGATAATCTCCACGTTTCTTGGCTATAAAAAAATTAATATTTTAAAAATAGTTAAATATTTTTAAATACTTAATATTTTATAAAATTTAATTATATATTACCATGAACTTCTTCAGGTGCAAGCAATGTCGCATCACTTGCTGCTACTGGAGCTACTTCTTCCATATTAATAGCAGGAATATTACTGACAATCTTAAGTTCTGGTTTGGCCTAAAAATTAATTTATAACAGTTATTAAATAAACCATATGTACATACACTACAGAAAGAAGATAGCTAAATAAAATCATTTTGTAATTAATTACAAATATTTAACAGATAATGATAATTTTACTTACTGGTATAGGAGTATAATGATAATTAGAAAGCGCATCTAATTTTTTCATTACGGAATGCATCATTTCCTTTATTTCGATGTGTTCTTTAGGTTCAGATTCCTCAGTATTTTGTTCCGGATCTAAAGCTTGTTTTTGCTTGACATATTCCTTTTCATAAATTTCTGCCAAACTCAACTTACTCTTCTCTTGATCCATTATTAACTTTTTTTTATATTCAGCTGGTGTATCTACTGGTTTAATTTTTTTCTCTACATCATCCCAGGCTTTATCTTTTATTCTTTGTCGAACAATATCTTCCAAGTCTAGGGTACATTGTTCAGTAATAATTGGCGGTGGTCTAGAAACAACGTCAACTTCTACAAAATCTTCCAGAAGTGAATTTTGTGGTCGATTTGAAGCACTAACTTCTCCCTTTAATTGCCATGGTTTCTCAGATATAGCTTCCTCCTCTAATACTTTAATTTTTTTATTAATTCGTTCCTGTCGTTCCTCAAGCGATGATTTTACTTTCCGTTTCTCTTCCTTTTCAGAATTATCATCTGACTCATTTGACTCTTCGGAATCAAGAGGTAAATTAAATTTGACTCGTTTCGCTGCTGGAGTCGTTTGTTCTTCAGAATTCTCAAAGGACTCACCTTCTGATTCTAATTCTTCTTCATTATTAAAATTTTCTTCCTGTTGTGATTGATCGTATTTATTTTCTGTTTCACCATCTGATTCAGGACTGTCAAAAAAATCAGCATATTTAACAAGTCTTCCGTTCTGTACTTCTTCGTTTTCATCATCGTTATCAGAGAAATCATTGAATAAATCAACTGACTCATCATCCGAGTTTACCTTGGTTTTATTAAAAGTTTTTGATTCTTTTCTATCTTCTCTGTTTAAATATTCATTTAATTCTTGCATTTTAAAAAATTTGTCATCTACTACAGAAGGCTCTTGTTTTTGCTTTTTTGTTTTACTTATTTTACTCTTAGGATTTATACTTTCGGATTCACTGCAAGAGTTTTCTTCTGCGCTATTTAACTTATCATCGAATTCTTCATCACTCATTTCTGCATCATCGTCATCATCATCATCAACAGTATCTTCTTTCCTTTCAGTTATCTTTTTAGTAAGATTTTCTTTAGATTGAAAATCATCCGAGGATTCCAGCGGTTGTGTTAATTGTTTATTTGATAAAAGTTTTGATATGTCAGCTATAAATGCTGGAATTACTTGCTCGTTCTGTAATTCGATTTGCTGCCATATTTGTTCTTCATCAAAACCATCAATTATTAATTCCGGAAGAGATTCTACTTTACTATCTGTTTTTCTCTTTGTGAAATCATAAAGAAGCTTTGTTGCTCGTTTAAAGGATCTTGCTGCTTTTTCCTGAACGCTGAAATTAAAAATTAGTGTCCATTTATGTACTGAATAACAAAAAAATAATAAAAATTAAATTTAAAAAACATTTATATTTAAAATTCTTCACTCTGAGATACATTTTAAGAAATTTATTTAAAATTTATATATATCAATACGTTTAAAGAAAAAAATTTTAAAACCTAACCTATCAAGAAAAAAATTGTTTGAAAACTTACTTAAAAAATAATGTTGGATCTGAAGTATTATCTTCGATTATAGATAGAATACTATTTATAAAACTTTCGCTAGTCATTTTGAAAGTTTCATTTAGTTTACAGACTTTATTAGTACTTTTTTATATAATAAATAAACGAAAGTTATTGTGATTTTAACTTAACATTCAACCATTCAACACGTGCAAAATTGCAGCTGTCGCACATGCGCTTAGCTTGTAGCAGACGACAAAATTTAAAGGAAATTGTTTATTTCTCTATTGTCAATTATTGAATTTATTCTCTTCTCTTTAATGATTTTAAATAAGTGAAACACTAAACTAATTTACTATGCAATAAAAATATTAATTTTTATGGAAAAATAAATTACATTGCTTCTTAAAATGTATAATCATTGAAAAATTGTTTTGTTGATGTTATTGCAGGTGAAACACATATACCTATATCTCAGTTTTTAATTATTTTATCACAATGATTGGAATGCGAATGAATGCATTTAATGATGCGGGTATTGGAGAACCAGAGCAAGATGCAAATTCAGCTCTCATAGAACTTGATAAAGGTATAAATCTCTTCATTAAAATTCCTAACCTCTTTATATACGAATTTGCAACAGTATTAAAATATCTCTTTTTTCAGGATTACGTTCAAATAAAATTGGAGAACAATGTGAAGCAATAGTTCGATTCCCTAGACTTTTTGAGAAATATCCTTTTCCAATTTTGATAAATTCCCTTCTCTTAAAACTGGCTGATGTATTTCGCATGGGAAGTAATTTCTTACGAGTTTGGGTTCTAAGAGTCTGTCAGCAAAGTGAAAAACATTTAGATAAAATATTAAACGTTGATGAATTTGTTAGACGGATATACAGCGTAATACACTCCAATGATCCTGTTGCCAGAGCACTAACTCTTCGAACGTTAGGCAGTATTGCAGGCATCATTCCTGAACGCCAACAGGTTTAAGTTGAAGAAAATAAATTGTAACAATAAATTTGATATTTTATTGAAGATTAATGTTAATTTTTTTCATAGGTTCATCATAGTATTCGAAGATCTCTTGACTCTCATGACTCAGTTGAAGTTGAAGCTGCAATCTATGCAGCGCAAATGTTTGCCTCACAATCTAAATTATTTGCTGTTTCAATGTGCAGCAAAATCTCTGACATGATTAGAGGACAAGCAACTCCTGCATCTATGAAACTACAGCTTATACCAATTTTACAATATATGCATCACGATACTTCAACTGCTTCAATGGTAATTTTTTTTATTAAAATACTTATGTTTATAAATTCGAAATATTACTCAATAGTTCAACTTTAGAGCAATATGTGACTACCAAGAATTGGAAGAGTATATTAAATTTGGTTCATAAAAATCTATGTAGCATGTTTTATTTATTTTTAGGTAAACGAGTTATGTATGGAATTACTGGGAAGTTATCCGGCAGTCGAATTTGTGAGAGTAACTCTTAGTGCATTGACAACTTTAGCCTCTGCAACTTTAATAGATGTTCCTGGTCAAGTTGCTTTACTTTTAAAATATTTGCATGATGATCCGCGATTATCGATCAAAAGACATGCACTTCACCAACTGCATTCCTTAGCACAGAAAGGAGCACATTTGTGGCCACAAGGCGCTCTTACAAATTTAGTTGGTACGTTGAATATTTAAAGTAAGGTAAGCCAAATATCAAGAAATTTGATAAAATTTTATTTTATAGATAGTACAACAATACTTTTACAAGAAGGAACAGCAAATTCTGATCTTTTGGTTCGAACTTTAGATGTAATCGAGGTAAATTATTAAATTAATTATTAATCAAAGTACATATTATTTAATTTCGAAAATTATATGTAATTGATAAATTATATTTTAGGTTTTAAGCCAGAGCGCTATAACTTGTGATGCCAATAAATTAGAAGATAGTCCTCTTTTATCTCTTTGTTTGAATGCTTGCTATTCACCGGATCCTATTGTTGCTGTCAAGGCCGTTACAATTCTCGCTAGAATTGCTTGTTACTGGTAAATATAACATTATTAAACTTAAAAATACAATCTATGATTTCACTTTTTATTTTTCCAGCTATGAAGAAAATTTACAAGATTCAACTGCACTTTCAAATACAAGAATAGAGGAAGTAATTTCTTGTCTCGAATCTCTAATTATGCTATTGGCACTAGATGATAAATACTTATATCAATTAAAAGTTTGTTTACACTCAACTGTGAAACTTTGTCAAGCGCAACGTAATCATTGTCCTGAATTTGTCGATGCAATAGGTTCTACTTTGATTAGTGAAAATTCAGAAAACCGACAAAGTGATAATCAAACTATCGCATTGTGTGAAGCTTTAGGTGCTATTGGAAGCCTCGGAGAAAATATTCTTCTTCCACTTCTTCCAGATATTTTAGTGAAGTTAAGACAAACGACTCACGTTCATATAAAGGTAAAATATATTTTTTACAATACTTGTTTTTTTTGTTTTGTTATTAATATAGAGAAATAAAAGATTACTCTTTTTACTGCTCCAGTCAATGCTTTGTACTCTCCTTTTTCAAATAATCGCTTGCGGTCACGAGTGGAATGCAGAATGTTTAGAGGAAATAGAAAATGTTATAAAGAACGTCGATGGATGGACAAAATATCGAATTGGACGGAGTGCTGCAAGATATGGACATCATGAAATTGCTACTCGCATTTTCAAGGAATTAAAAGAAGCTGTTGCCTCGGAACAATTACATTTTTGGCTTTCTGGATTGGAACTTGTGACAAATGCCGAAGCTCATTTAATGTAAATACCTTTTCTTATATTTTTCCAATTTATAAGAGGTTTTATCTAATCGCAATAATTACAAAATTTATTGTTAATTAGGGAGGACTTTACAGAAAATGAATCAAAAAGTAGTATCGTGGAGAAATTGAACGGTGCGATTTCACGTTATGCAAGTGCTTGCGCTTCTTTAAAAGCTGCTAGTACTCCTCTTCGAAGTCTTCACTTCCGAAGCGAGTATGCAAAGCTTCGCTGTGAATTTCTTCAGGCTTTAGTACAACTTCTGCATGCTTGTAGGCAAGAAAATATTTATTTTCCTTTGAAATACATGATTTATTTTTATTTTTCAAATATTAAATTGAAGTCGGTAAATTTTACTTTTAATTTTATAGATGTTTATGTACTGCACCTCCTTATGCAATCGCTGGTCATGAAGCTTTAACAGTGAAAGATGGTCTCCAAAGATATGGTCGTGTTACCTTTCAAGTACGTTAAGATTTAAAAGTTTTAATTTTATTTACAATAATTTTAATTTAAACTTTAAAAAATCTATAATTAACTGTATTTTTATATTTTTTCAGCTTAGGAAATCTGTTCAAGAATTCAAGACTTGTGCCGAAAATTATCAGAAACTTTATGAATCTGCTTTTGATGCTGACCCTGAATCTCTTGATAACATTCGAGCGTATCCTTTTTTCTAAATATTTAAACTACCTGTTTAATATCAAAAATTTTTACAAATATTTTTCTTAATTTTTCACAGTCTTCAAGATATGTGCCAATTAATGGCAAATAGTGTAGAGCGTGTTTGTGGAAAACCAACTGTATTTAATATTTATCAATCGAATGACGGTGAATTTAATTTTGGCAGTACGGTAGAAATGCGACAACTTTCTCGATGCTGTTCAAAGTTGAGACAATTAGCGCCCTCAAATGAAATGAATGAATTTGCTGGAATAACTCATTTGAGAGTGAACTGTCTTATATCTCAGGTGTCTCTACTGGCTGTGGGAAAAATGAGACTTCCAATACCTCGATATTTTTTCCAGTCTCTGCAAATGACAAGTGTTAAATTGTCAGTATCTCCACAACCTCGAGTTTTGGGTGAACCCGTTTCTGTTCCACAGGGAAGTCAATTGGCTTTAAAAGTAGAAGGCGTATTAAGACATGGACCCAAACCATATTTGTTTCGATCCGTCAGTGCTGTTCGTATTTCAATTTCATCAACACCTCCATCAAAAATTAATTCAGACCAGAAGGTATTCAACATTTTTCGCAAAATAAATTTTATATAATTTCATTATTTTATATTTTGATTTATAAATTTCTAGGATTCTAATATAAATGAGTTGCAACAAACAGTAATACCTCATAGAGATTTCTTTGCCTGTGAATTTCTCTTATCACTTGGTAGCCCTGTTGCAAATTTAAATAGTTGTACAAGCAATTCAGGAGGTGGTGGAAATTACCAAGTAACTGCGAGTGCAAGTTTAATTGACAAAAGTGGTAACATTTGGAAATGTGGACCTCGATCTACACTTCAAGTTAGAGTCCATGAAGAACCGACGAAAAGAAAAATACCTTGATTTTGAGATTTAAATCACTTTGGATTCGACGTATGATAAATAGAAGTAGGTATGAATTATCATCAAATGAAAATATTTTAAATATATATAATTAATAACACGACCGTCACTGAAATGAAACTGAATAGTAAATCACTTTCTTTTCAGTGTTACATGTATATATTGACTTGACACAATATTTACCCATTGTTTCGTAATTAAGAGAAAATGCGTCTATTGATTTATTTTCGTGTTGGCCTGACATAAATTTTATTATATGAAATTAGTTTCTTTACGACCCTAAAATAAAAAATAATGTTTACAAACAAATTTATTAATATACAAAAATCAAGAAATCTTGCAGTGGACAAAAATTAAATTTTTTTTCATTATTGGTTGAGAATAGATAACTAATACTTTTTAATTTCAAAATTTTATTCATATAAAATATTTATATACAATATAATAGAATGGAATGTATATGAACGTGAATTTTAATTTGTGCATTGTATGTCTTGGACTGAAATTCACAATTCAAACTTTTATATTTCTATATTTACAATTTACATACTTTTATAATAAATTTTATATTTCTATTATTTGTGACAAAATTTTCTATGATAATTCAATTTGTTCAGTTTTGAGATTCACTACTAAATCTTTCTTTAATAAAGTCTTTTTTGCCTCCGGTTTTGGAAACCAACTCAATTCCTGATATTTTCATAGTATTTTGTGGTGCAGCAGCTTTACACATATCATAGATAGTAAGGGCTGCAATGCTCACTGCTGTAAGAGCTTCCATTTCAACTCCAGTTTTTCCTACACATCTGACTTCAGATAAAATTTCGACTCTTTCTAGATTGTCATTTAATTTTAACCACACATTCGCGTAAGTTATGGATAAAGAGTGACATAGGGGAATTAAATCTGAAGTTCTCTTTGCAGCCATTATACCTGCTAATTGTGCAACTGCAAGTACATTTCCCTTTTTTATGCTATTTTCATTTATTAATTTTTTTATCGTTGGGCCAACGTAAATAAATCCTTGAGCCTTAGCGATTCGTTTAGTTGTCTCTTTAGATCCCACGTCCACCATATTGAACTTTCCAGTTTCATCAACATGCGATAAAGTTGAATAGTCCCTCGAGATGATACGAAAATCTAGAAAAGGCTTTTTGAAATTTGTTTTGAAAATTTCATTATGCAATTTCATTTTGAATTCGATGATACATGAATTATTTTGTAACTTATTAATAAGTGACTTGTTTTTTATTTCTTTATGTGCTTTCTTATTATTCTTCCAAAGTAGTCTTCTCAAGAAAGCTGCAAAATAAATGAGTTATATCAATGATATGTAATTTTCTGATGGCAAATCAAATTAATCAATTCATATTTAATTAACCACCGATGAGAATCATTGGCCGATTTTCCATTTTGCTCAAGTTAAACATTCCTGCAACAAGTGTTAATTATAAATTAACTTTTAAATGATTTTATACTTACAGCTAATAATTAATTTTATTTACCAGCATGTTGTTTTTTCTTTTGAATAACAGCTGATTTTATCAAGCTTTTTAAGTCGTTCTTGGACATACAGTTCCGAATAGCATCTCGTAATGAAACTTCACCTTTTCCTTCAAATAAACAGACTTTCAAATTCCCGTCAGCTGTGATTCTTAATCGATTACACGATGAACAAAAATTTTCACTCATTGAAGTAATAAATCCAATTTGGCCTTGAAAACCTTGTACCTTAAATGCCTTTAACACAATATAAATTTTTATTTTTATTCTAAAATATTGTATAAATTGAACTTTTGACCATGCAGGTAATTGAAAGTAAAAAAATATTCATGTTTCATAAATTACCTTTGAAGTGTCATTAGGTTTGTCTGAAATTTTCTCTAGTTCTGGAAACTCTTTTTTAATAATCGTCATCATTTCATTAAAGGGAACCATTTTATTCTCTTTCCATTCATTTCCAGAAAAGGGCATATACTCGATAAATCGAACATCTACTGGTTTATCTTTAGTAAAATTAACAAAGTCTACCAGTTCGTCTTCATTAAATCCTCTCATTATGACGCAATTGATCTAAATATAATGTATAGATTAAAATTATTAATCTCGATGGTAAATATTGGCAATTATACATGGTATTAAAGACTTATTATCTGTTTTGTTTGAAGTAATAAACTATTTACTTTGACTGGATTATATCCTAACTGAACTGCCAAGTCGATAGCAGCTATTACTCTAGACCAACCTCGTCTTCGAGTAAACTTCTCAAATCGAGTTTCTTTGAGAGTATCCAATGAAATATTTAGGCAATCTAAACCAGCCCTTTGAAGTGATGGAAGCTGACGTGTTAATGTTAAGCCGTTCGTTGTCATTGCAATACTCTTCAGACCTTCAAACTGCTTTAACCCAGCTGTAAAAAATTACTATATTTTTTTACTGTCTTTAACATTTTAGGTATTACAAAATATTAATTATATTTACTAATAATATCCACTATATCTCTACGAACAGTAGGTTCTCCTCCAGTCAAACGGATTTTTTTAACACCTTCTTCAATGAAAATATCAGCTATTTGTAATATTTCATCTGTGGTTAGGATATTATCTTTAGTAGATAGTTTAACACCTTCAGCAGGCATGCAATACAAACCTAAAATCAATTTAAATACAATTAAATTATTATCCAATTATAGATTTTTTAGAACCGTTTTTTTAAATTATAATATAATAATATTACATCGAAGATTACAACGTTCAGTCAGTGATATTCTTAAATAGTCATGATGTCGACCAAAGGAATCATTCAGTACATTCTGTTGGACATTTTCTTTTATTTTTTCCCTGAATTCTTGAATCTAGAAAATAAAAATTAATTACCAAATTGGAATGAACATAGAATTAGTTTTAAGTTTATAATTAAAAAGCATACTTACTCTGGGTGATACACCAGCGACTGTGGCAAATTCTGAAGAACATATTGTTGCAAATTTTTTAGCAATAAAAATTGACCGAAACATCTAATAAATCAAAGAGTAAAAAAAAACAATAAACTGATTAGAGAAATTTCTTTAAAAATGTCGCTCCTTATACGTAAAAATTAAAAACAAAAGTACGACAATAAACTATAAGACTCACCTTATATTCGTATTTTGCTTATGACGTAGAAAATAAACATATACTCTTTAGATTCATAAATAGATTCTTGTAAGTATAAAATAACAGAATAATGAAATTAAAATTGACACGTGAATTAGTGAACACGTGTTTTTTCATCGTAAAACTTGTCCATTACTTTTTTTGAATTATTAAATCGTTTTTAATTTATTTCGTAAGCGAATCTTGCAGCACTTACATAAAAAAGCTTATTACGCTTATTATACATGTCTCTAATTGTTTACTCATATAATCACAATCTTAAGAAGCAAATTAAAAAATAATGTATCATTACATCATGGTTTTGATAGATAAGGGCCCAGAAACATCAAATTTTACAACTGAATGTCAATTTAAGTTTATAAACTGACAGATAATTAGTTAAGTGTATAGTCTTTTAATAGAATTAATTTATTTCTTATTTTAATTCTTTTTTTTTTGTTATATAATTTACGAGAAGAGAGTAAATCGTATATTATTTGCTAAGGTTATGACAGTTGGTTCTTTATTTTAGGTAGTCATTCAGTCAAAATACATAAAGTTGATTGGTTCTGCCGGTAAAACTTTTCCAATGTTTTTGAGTCTTATTGTGGACAACCAACCAAATTTGTACATTCTGTCAGACTAACTTGTCCAGAGTTAATTTCTTTTTCTCGCCTTCCCCACTCTGACATGACGTCAGTTAAAGGGTAGCCATATTTGTAACAGCGTGGTTCAGAAGATCGATGCAAAATTTGAAATTATCTTCGCGCGTTTCGTACGATCACGTGTTTTTCAATTTGTTTCAATTTAAAACTTACATTTTTACAAATGAGTGTTAGCTTCGGGAGTGCGTTTATTTTTTAAACCCGCGACATTGTAGGGTAATAATTTATTTCCACCTTTAATATATCGGGAGTGTTAGTAAATACTTAAAACCGCGATCACATATAATTATAAAAAGTTTCCACCTTTTGTTTCAACACGTGGTTCGAGTCCAAATTTCTAAAACCATGAGTGAGTCCTTTTTGTGCCAAAAAAAGAAGACAACATCGCACTTCTGTTATCTTCATAAGCAAAACGTCCTTATAATTTTTCTTTTTTATGTTTCAGACTGTTATCAGAAGGAAGATTCAGAGAAAACTTGGCCTCTGTATAGTTCCTCAGAATCTCCGCATGAAAGGATAAAAGTATGTATCTATTTTCGATTGAAGTTTATTTTATAATTTTATAAAAAAAAATTGTGTTTCAATCTGAATATTTTACATGTGTTATTTGCTTGTGATAAATCAGTACAAGAATGGATCTTTTATTGTTAGAGTATTGTTTTTTTTATTTTCCATGAGGTACACGACTGATGTCATTATACATTATCGCAATTACGTAATTAATTTCTTTATTATTTCAATTTAATGCTTCATTAATTATATATTCTCAGTAATACTTACATTTATATATTATCATACTTTCAATCGAGTCAACAACATATATATTTTTTATTTATTTATATGTATACATAAGTATCGTGTAATTATGAATAGATTTGAGTGGATGCATTGCACTGTAGATTATAACTTCTATTTCATGATACACGAAGCCTTTTTGCTTTCGAGGAAAGGAGATGGAATCTTTAAGTTCACCTCCCTTATGGCTGTATCTGTTAAAAATTTAAAAAATCCATACATTTAAAAGTACCATTTCGAGCACGATGTTGACTTAGGCCCGAAAAACACATCTACATCTATGAATAATTATTTTTTCTATTGCGTATGTTAATAAAAACGCTACAAATGGAAGGTGAACTTATTACAAGAAATTCCAATATTCGCACTCTTGATAAAAAGAAAATTAATTTTTCTTTATCAAAAGGACGTATATTTTTTAATGTGCTGTCGCCCACTTACACCGCCTTAAATAAACTAATCGTTTCTACTATCCTATTAATTCTGCTCGGGTGACATTCTTTGGCTTGGAAGTCTCACGAGAGGAAATTAAATGCAAAAACTAAATATTATAAACAATTCCTCTGATTTCTTTCCATTTCAGAAGAAATGCTACAAGTCGAAAGCCACGATTATTAATTATAGCAAAATGACTAATCTGACGCATTTCTAGAATCAGAGTTTTAATTATTACGCAGAAGCTGAACATTGGTTTTTTCAAATGAATGGGTTTTGCTTCTTATTAGTATATAATTTTTTTTGCCAGGATACCCGACAGTAATGATTATATTCTCTACATACGTGTACACATAAAATACACCGTTCAGTGTTGATTTTCTTTATGATCCACACAAACACGTCACAGAGACTCGAGATATTTCATGTAATTAAGAAGTCGTTTTTACCCACGAAAAACAACGCAGACATCGATATATTTCCTACAAAAACTGAAAAGAAACTTGACAATTTTTTAGTTTTCACTTCTGATGCATGTAGAGTTGGAATAATTTTGAAACAATTATCAAATTTATATTTACAATTTTCAATTTTTCACCAGTGAATATAGGTAGACCTTTGTTGTCTATTAAAACTTTAAACATTCAACTGAATATGGAATGTTTTCAATGAAATAAACAAAAGCATTGAAAACTTTATTGTCAAATTTGTTTCATTTCAAGACTTTTTTTTTTTAATCTAAAGGTATTTGTGCGATCAATGTCCAGCGTGAACCCTTGATTAATGCAATCACTTTCACCTTCTAGTTGATAAACTTAAATCAATTTCACTCAAAAACATCAGCATACACAGCCAATAAAAATGCATACAACGAATCAATGTCCAAAAAATAGTTTCACAATCCTTACAAAACAATTCTTCAAATCTCATATCTTTTATATTTTGAAAATTTATTTCCGAGTAATTCAATTTCTAGAATTATTTTGTAGGAATCTAGAATTTTAGTTGGAATGTAAATTCATAATTCACTGATCAGTCATTAACAAGAATAACGCCAATATGTCTTAAAATTAATATTGATATATTTTTCTCGAGTTCTTTTTTTACTTGAGATCTTCTTCATCTCCAAGAAGATCATCAATCTGCTCCTCCCAATCGTCTTTTCCAGAATTCGTTGCAATAGACTGATTCTTCCCTTGGCCTGGAACGACTTCGAAATCTTTGAGTTCCGCTTCCAATTCTCGTTCCCAATCTTCTTCTGCGGAGAGTCACAAGTAGCGTTGAAGTTTTTATTCCAGAGGACCACTGGACGTGTGTATGTGTGTATCTTTTTTTTTTATTTCTTTATTTCTCTGTGTACGAATGTATGTTGTGCATTGTGTTTGTGGCAATGTAGAGGATGAATGTTCGCTAGTTAATGCAACTCAAATTAAGAAAGAAATAAAATAAACGCCACTGCCAAAAAAATAGATATGACGAAAACGAGAAGCGACACGCAAAAGACCAAAACTTCAATCTTAAGATCGATTCAGGAAAGAATTGTTGGTGTAAAATTTCAAACTTGAAATCATTAAAAAATTATCAATATTTTACTGTGTCAATTTTATTTCCGAATTTAAAAAAAATATATATTTACAACTGAATAATCCAACAATTCTTTTTGTTGATTTTTGCTTCTGCAACTCAAACATATAGAGACCTCATTTTTTCTACTTGATAATATTCAGCACAACTACGTTTAAAAGCAAAATCGCTTGAACGCACAAACTCTTGGATATCCATCGAATCACAGATTAACAACGATTAATAATTGACTGTTCATTGAGAAAGATAATATCAAGAGGAATAACACGAGTCGTGATGAAATTTGAAAACGCGAGACATTGCAACGAAATCTCAGAAAATATATCAAAAAATCTTAAAGAAGTTTTAGATATTTTCATAAATTTCTTTTTTCCAAAAATATTTCAAATATATAATAATGTTGAAGCTTACATTATTATAAATTTATTTTAAACGATTTTACAGAAAGCAAATAATGAAAATATTTTTATTTAAAAAGGAAATAAATTAAACAATTTTAAGATTTTTTGAGTATATATGATCTTCTTAATCCGAAAAAAATTAATAATACGATAAGCGTACAATACAAAAAATGAAGTTAAATCGTTGAAAAGAGTAAAGTTCATTCCGTGCAAATCTCCCGATTGATCTAATTTTAGTTTTCTATGAATCTTTTTTTAATCTCTGGAAAAAGGTTTATCGAGAGATTTATGAATTTAAAAGAGCAAGAAAACATTTTGACACAAGAGCTGCAAACTTTTAGATCAATATAAATCAATTACACGATGATATTTGCATCGTTATCTTAAAAAGTTCTTTTTAAATAATTACTAAAAAAAAATGCAAGCACGTCCTGCGCGCGAATTATTTTTTATTTTATGAAGTAGATAGGCCTGCAGTTTCTTCCTCACACTATACCTTTCTCTCTTGTGATTATTTATGTTAACTCGTCTTTATTTAACGAACGATAAACTCTCGACATTTAATAATTCTGTCAAATTTTACTGACTCAATAAAATATTAACCATTTCTAATTCTAAAACAATTATTCTCTTCATTTACATATTATATACTGCAAAATTTACTGATTTTTAATCAGAATGTTAAAACAGATTTTTTTGAGTCAATAAAAATTGTATTGTCCCCTATATAGCAATCCTAAAAAATCGAATTAAAAAAAAAACTGTAACAGGAAACAGTATTTAGAAATTTAAAATTTTTTAAACTTGCTCAAAGCACAGTTGAAAAAGAATCAAATCACGCTTTGGCATTATTTTGTTCAAAGTGTAAAAATGCGATTAAGTTATTTTTCGACAAACCGAGCGTTGTTTTTATTAATATTATTATTATTATTAGTATTATTATTATTATTATTATAGCCAGCATTGATATTTTTGTCGATCTTCGCGCACGAAGTCTATTTAATATACAATCGTGACATTTATTATCCCGTAAACACGTATTGTCATTCAACGAATTTAATATTCTAAGTTATAGTTTGTTCTTTTATTTATTTTCTTTTTTTATATAATAATCTTCGGTATTATATTTTTACAACTTTTACAACACGGAGAGAATAAAGTGACAAGATAAGTATAGATGACAGACAGACGGACAGACAGAGAGACGACAGACAGACGGACAGATAGTCAAATGTAATTTTTGTTGTATTCCTTATTGATGCGCGCGTGCTTTCGAGTAATGATTCCATTAATTATTATTAAATGCAGCACTCGTGGCTAAAAATGTATTTTCTAACGTTGTGAACATTATACAATTAATCCTGAACGTCAATCCGAATTTTTCGACTAAGAAGGTCCTAAAAACTTTATCTAGTTTCGACCTTATCCGACTGACCCGATCGTGTCACAATCGTAAAATAAAAGAAAAAATTGAAATCAAAATGAATAATAATCAATAATCACGAATAACTATTTATCGATGACAGGAGAAATAATATTAAAATAAACTTCGAGAGCAAAAAATGATAAAAAGAACAAAAGAGAATGGGACTAGCTGAGGAAATAAGTGCAAAATAAAACTCGATAATCGCTAAAACGATGTCGTTTCGAAGAAAAGAGGACTGTGCTTTGGATAATGGTACACGGGATTCTCCTCTTCTTTTAGGCTGTTGACAAAATAGAAGATTTTTAAAAAATAGAACTATGTTTTCCTTACGAACCAACTCTAAACACTCGTTTCTATGCCTCTGATAAAAATTTAGTCATTATAGCTCTAGAACAAATTTTATTAAGTTAAATTCTCTTTTAACCAGAAGCGAAGAAATATATGTAAGACATTCTTTCTCGAGCAATATTTGAAGAAAGAAATTTATACAGATCATTCGAGGAAGAATATTTTTATAACTTTTTTACTTCTCAAACAATTTTTTTTCTGTAATACGAAGGGACTGTTTCTATTTGTGAGGTTGAACTAATAGACGTCAAGAAAGCATAAACAAAATCTAAAGCGAACAAAATCTTCACACAATGCCCCTACTTCACAACAAAAACATCGAGGAAACGTACGTGTAATTCACATAATTTAATTTCAGGCTGTGTAAATAAAGTGCTGAGATTTTAAAATACTCACAAACACTCGTGTGGTCCACGATATTATCTGATGTATAACTTTTTCATATTAAAAGAAAATCTTGGATCGTCAGCTAAACTCAAATTCAATTTCGTTTACTAATATTAACTTCTTTCAACTATTTGAAATTAAACATATTTCAAGCAATTTTAGTAGACAAAATGTAATTTAAAATATTAGAAATTTCAAAGAATTAAATTAGTAAAAACATTCAAATCCGAGTTTTGCTTGCTAGATTATATTTAAAGATATGCAAATTGTCAAAATTTGATTCAATTCATATAAGAATTATGTAGCATTTGATTAAATTTCGATTCTCTGCACACCTCTAATTACATTACTCAATTATAGTTTACTGTACCATTAATTGTGAAGTCATTGATAATGAGGTTTTTGGTGTTATTAGTCATTATAATAATAAGGAATACTGACCTTTTGGCGTTTGTATCCCTAGCTTCTTCATGCCTTCTCTTACTTCTTGGATATCTGTGTCTGAAGCTCGAACACTATCTGATACAAATTCATGGCTCGGTGAATCTGCAGTTGCTAAATATTTTGTTGTTTGGTCCACTTCAGTCGTTTCTTGGGCATTGATCACTTTAACTGTTTGTTAGTCAATACTTACGGCTAAGTAGAATGGTTTTTTTCTCATATACATTTAAACTAACTTCCCATAAGGTATCAAATAGAAAAAGAATTAATAATATTGAAACAAAGCGATGCATTTAATGTTTTAAGAATTTTACTTACTTCATTAAATTAAATAGTATTGTAAATTTATTTGATACCAAATGGGGAAAATGTATTTTTATCAAAAATATTTTCTTAAGTTTTTGCAGCACAATTTGAAACTATATTTCTACTTTGAAATTATTAAAAAATAGAAAATCTACCTAAAAATGTGTGTATTTAATAAGAAAAATCATGCTCAACAAATGCATTTACTTCCACATATAATTATTTAATTTATAAAATAAACTAAAAATATCCAAACAAGAAAGCTCTGTTTTTATTATATATAAGGCTTATAAAATACAAATCGCGATCAACAGAGCTTCCTGTCTATTATTATCAAAATGATGAAGCCATTATAAAGAAAAAAAATTATAAACATTCAAAAGATCACCTACATTAGCAAGTATAATTTTACCTTTAAAAGCCATGTTCTTTGAAAATAAATTGAGAAAATACATTATTTATCATTATAGTTAATGATGGAAAGAATATTTTCTTTTCTTTATCCTTTTGAAAAACAGTTTTTCAGTTTAATCATTTTTTTACTATTCGGTAGTAAAAATTAATTTAAATTCCAAATAATAATAATTGGTAATAAGTTTTTTGAATAAAAACGAAATTTTACATTCTAATTTAGATATTTGCTTGTTTTAAAAAAGCAAATTAACTTGCGTTTGTGGAGATCTGTAAATAATATCTAAATTGCCTACCCAGTACTGTGCACTATATTTCTATATTTTATATTGATATTGATGCAAAATGAAATATATTATGATAAAAGAAATCTAAAATTACCTTGAGTTTGGTCGATGCTACCAGTAGATGTAAGAGTTTGAGAGGGATTACTTTCTGCTTGGCTCGCCATAGCATTAAGTTCATGACTTTGTCGAAGGAGGGATACTCGGTAAAAGTAATTACGCCAAAAGTTTTCTTCCGATATTCTATAAACAAACAAAATGGATATTTTTAAAAACAATTAACACTGTTGACTATTGTTTAACCAAAAATTCATTTTCATTTTCAAATAAATTTTTTTTTATTAAATTTGATAAAAAATTTTGCAATTAAATGACACTTACACTTTTGGAACCAGCTCGAACCTCATTTGAAACAAATTAGGGTCTAATTCAAGAGTTGCTTGTGCCATCGGCAGAACAGCCTCAAAATCCCATGTAAATTCAACGCCTGGAGGTGGTGCTCTCACAAAATTACGTTTATCCTGCAAAATAATTACCTTTAACTCTAAGGAATAATGCATTTTTAAATTCTCCTTTAAAGTAGATTCTTTTAAATAAATTTAAACTCACAAAGCAATTTAAATTATATAGGAACTTGATAAAACTAAAATAAGGATTGTAAAAAAGATCTCGCACCATAATTGTTTACTTACTCCTTTGGAAAACTAATATTAAATTGCACAAAATAAAAATTACTTACAGTTGAAAGGGCTAGGCATTCGTCGCGTAATGCATCTTCATTTGGTGCACCCACCCATGGAGCAACAGCTTCACCTTTTTCATTTGGTTTGGCAGCGATAAAAGCATCTTGTTCTTTGTTTAGTTCAGCTATCAGTCTCTACAGAATAGTAAAATATCCAATAAAATTTCTATTAATTAAGAACAATCATAATATTATATTTAAAAATTGTAAATTAAGTTTAAATGGCTTAGAAAAGAAATGGCACTTTTATCATGTAGTAGATTTTTTCTCACCCTTTAAATGTGAAAACTAAAATATCAATTTAAATGCAATAAAAATAAAAAAATTTCCTCACCTTTTTTAAACAAATGCTTAAAAAAATTTAACAAGAAGGATATTGTTTGCAAATGAAAAATGAAAATATGCCTTCTTTATTTTTGAACAAATTTGATTGATTTTTGTACACATTTCAGAATAAAAATGTTATTCTTGTCTGTATGCCTGTAGGGCAAAGAACTTTGGCCTTTATCGACAACTAGTTTTCAATATTACACGATTTGCCATCAGTCCATGTTAACACATTATTCTCATTATGAGAGGAAAGATAATAATTTTTAAAGATTTGAAGATATTGTATTATATTTCGTTTGATATATTTTTAATTTTTAATTGGAAGAGTCGATAAGTTCCATAAAGTAAAAGTAATAAGACTCTTCTAATCAATACTCCAAGAAAATATAACTCGAGGTTATATTAGCTTTTTTCTAAAAATCTATATTTATAGTTTTTTTATTGTGTAATTTAAAATCGATTTTTAATACATTATCTTTATGGTTTGCTGATTTTATATCTAAAAAGAAAAAAATAGAAAAATGGTGATTTTTAATTTGGATTAGTTTTTTTTTAATTTTAATTATTTAAATTAAGTCGAATTTAGTAGAATATATGGACAATGAAAAAGAGTTAAAATAACAAGTATTCAATGAAAAATATAATAAAAACGTGGCTGCCGTAGAAGTTTCAGAGGCTATTGATCCATGAACTGTGTGCCAAAACAGACTTTTCTTGACGTAATATCAGAATTTTACTTCTTTTTTAGAATTTCATTCTTGAAACTACTTGATATCAATTTTAAAATTTTATCACTAAAAGATCGAAACTTATTTCGAGAGTCTAATACAAAAATAATCTCATTACAACACCACATTTTTGCTCCAGATTTTTTCAAGTTTTATTTAAAAAAAGATATTTGTATATTTTTAGCTCAAAACAATTTCGCTTAAAATATTTAATATTAGTTAAAGAGGGTTAACAAATTTTTTCAACATTTTCAAAATAACTTTGAAACTAGAGAAACTACTTAAAAATAAGTTGTTTCACTTATGCGGCTAACGAGAAAGACTTGAAGTTCTTTTCTCAAAAGTTATTTCTTTTTTCTTAAAAGTAGTCATTTTTTCTGTATTCATCTTACCTCACGTATGTCCTCTTCTAGTTGAAGCTAAAAATATTTATATAAAAAAAAATCAAATTAAAGTTGATGTTGAATCATTTACAACGATCTCAACGACCACAATTGCATAATTTTAAGTATTTTAATTTTTACAAGGGAAGAATATTCACTTTCTCATCCTCTCACCCATTACTAATAAATATGTATTAAGTTAAATGCTAATTTTTCATTTATATCAATTTAAAATAAATGTAACTTCCGTCTTGACAAGTTTTTCTTGATGTAAAAAATAAAAAAGCTAATTTCTAAGAAATTGTATATGAGACCTACAAATGTATTATTACGAGGAAAAGAAAGTAGAATATGTTTAAAGAATTAAAAAATTCGATTTGCATTAGCTTTTTAAAGAAAACAACTCGGTCAACAGGATCGTTGTGAGATGCAAATATATAATACTAAAAGCAATTGAAACTTCTATACGCAGCAAATTTTAAAAAATTATCTCTAATAAGCATAGCTAGCAAGCGCTTTTTGAAATAAAATACAATTTTGTTCCGACTTATTAAAATTATTTTTTAACAATTTATTGATTACTAGCAAAATTTCAATTAATAAATAATTTAGCCCTCTTTCGACGTTATGAAAAAATACTAAAATAGAGATCAGTATTCTGGGATTAAACCACTTGTATTTCCATGAAATCGATACCACTTGATCTAACTTTTTTTGCCATCCTATAGCTGAGCAATAATTTAATTACAATATCTTTTTTACAAGAAAGTTTGAGCTTTTTAAATAAATAAATAAACAAAAAAAACCAGAATTATTATAAAATAAAATAATAATACAGGAACAAGAAATCATAAATATAAAATATTGTATGTAATAAACGGCGTTATTTGCAATTCAATCGGATAATATTCCATGAATCAAAATATTTCGTATGCATTTAACGTGGCTAATTTTACTCCAGGAGGAAAACAAGTCCTGGAAATGGGAAAAAAAATCCCTGGAGACTTGTGTCGACAGTGGAAGAAAAGTTCGCTGTGACAGCGAAAAATTGATTGCTGCAGTAGGAATTTGTTGTTGATGCCAAAGGCAGAAATACTACCCTCGAATTTTTCTTCATAATAAAACTATCTTCAGTATAACGAATTAAAAAGAAATTTTATAATTAAAAGCTCGAAACACACTTCTGCTAAATCTATACCAAAAAAAGATATTGTAACGCTTATAGTTTTGAAGCAAAAAATTTAAAAAGTGAATATGAATAATCCACTAAAATTCACATCAATATAGACTGAAAAAAATAATATTGATTCAAGTAATAATTGATAATGCCATTCATTGATAATATTAAACACTCATACATTTAAAAAGGTTTGTTTCTAATAGAAACATCATTTTTGAAAAATTTCATATACATATATGTACGTACGGATGATTGTTCTTTTTATTAGAACTAATCTGAGTAAAAAATTTTGCATACGTTTGCACCTTCACGAAAATGTAGGTCAAAGTTTATTCTGACCTAAATGATGGTCGTGACGCCAGGCAGTTTCTTTCCCACTGAAATAACCTTCGTGACGAAAAATGAAAAAACTCGGTTTACTAAATCCTTTTTCTCGAGACACATATGTTATTTTTTAAGTGTCAAACAGGAGAACCACAAAAAAATAACTTTTCGATATGACTCGTAAAGTACGCGTAGAATTGCACAAAAGTTGAGCAACGCCAAGAGCAACATTTAACTAGAAAACCATTTAATTTATCAAAACTCATTTTAACAACGACATTTCAACATAACTTTGACTGAAATGTGAAATTCATGACATAAAAGGATTTTATGAATTCCAGGTCTGTATAGGTGTATAGTATGTACTTTTAAATATAATAAAAATTATTAGGAAATTCAAATTTCTAAATATTATGATTAAAAAAAAATACTTGAAAATATAAAACTAACTTTTTTAACATAATAATAAATACCATGACCTCTATATTCGACGTTCTTATGTTCGCATTAAATCATTTTGCAATATGCAAAGTGAGAAGCACGCAAGGGTTTCATGGTGACAATAAATACCATATACCTCTATCACGCATATTAAATCCTATATCATAATCTACAATAGGTTTCTGTCAAACAAATTTTTAAATTTCAAGAATAAAAAAAGATAATAAAATCTTTTATTCTACAGCAGTGCTAAAGAATCGATTAAATATCAGATAAAATGAATAAAATTTATTTATGAACTTTTGATAATAAGCGTTCTATAGATTCAATAGCATTTTTTTTCAACGTAATTTGATATTTTTTTATTCAATTAAAAAATTGTTCTTGTTTTATTTTTCTTATATAAGATTCATTAAGAATAAGATTAGTTAGTCAATTAAAATAGTTGCCTTGAGTCTGTAGCATGCTATTAAACTTACTAGAAAATTGCCCTTCCTCGACGTAAAATAATTGAATTTCCCTCGGAAATTAAGCTAAGGAAAATCTTTTACGATTTCAATTCTTAATAGTCAAGATTTTATTCTGATAATTTCTTACTAAGCCTAGTTTTTCTCCAATTATGTGAGAAACAGGATTTTTGATAGTAAATTCACCAGTTTATAGTAATTGGCTATAACGAAAAATATTAAATTCTTTCCAAATTTCAAATAATATTTTCACTCAAGTTAAAATGTAATAAAACAATATTTTAACATTCTCTAGGAGTAACTCAAACATGAAATATGTTCATCCTGGCTTTATGAGAATACGTTTTCGTTTGCCGTGAAAACATTTCTACATTTTCAGAGAACGAATTTCATGTCTTTATATTAATATGTACAAATCTACATATATATATTTGAAATTTATTTTGTAATTGACAAAAATTTGCAGCAAAATATAATTAAAATTGTATATAATTAACAAAAAATGTCTTTACACTTGGTTAAAATGTTACAATTTCTCTGCACTAAATTGTAACAAATAGAATAAAGAATGTATTTTACCTGATTGTGTACCTATGTGTTGTGTAGTGCATGAAAATAAAGAAAAGTTGCATTATTGTCCTGAATCTAATTTTTGAACTTAAAAATTTAAAGTTCGCGAGTTAAATGTCAACCAAGAAATGGTTATGACATCATAAAAAAACGTATTTGTTTTTAAAAACTAGATGTTGAGGGACTTTCTTCGAATAAATAAATAAATGTTGGTAGCACTATTATTAAAGACAATTCAAAGTAAAGAACTTTAATACGAATCTGCCATCCAATATGGTGAAAATAGTGAATCCCCTTAGCAAGAAAATAATAAGAGATTTATCAAAGAGAAAAAAATTAAACTGAAATAATACGAATAATCAATATTTCAATGGGAATGTCACTACAAGGTACGCAAAGACTTACTTGCCCTATAAGAAGGTCAAGGTTTAAAGCTGATTACTCGTTCAATGTCTCACTTATTTCTCCCTATTTTCAAATAAGGTGTGTCGTAATGACGGAAAATTATATCGAAAAACCAAAGTACACTTACATAATTGATTTACATCAAGTTTACATTTTACTATATAGAAGAAGACAAACTCTGAAATCGTCTCCAAGTTTTCTTTAATGTGAAACAAATGAATAATCAATAAATTGCAACATTGACAAGTAAAATGTAGCTTGAAATAAATTAATTTGAAAACATCTGAAATATATTCGTTTGATATTTCCTTGAAACTAACAGAATTTTACACTAATTTATGATCCTTCAAACTATGAATGGACAATTAATAGAGCTTGAAATTTATGGGTCAGATACTCTGATGGTTGACAATGGTGAACCGAAACCTTGTTATTATACACTAATACCTGACAATTATAACATCTTCTCTCAGATGAACGATTAGCTTTGGAGTTAATTCTATAGGTATGTAGGCATGGAAGACATAAAGATCTAGGACGTGAAACAAGAGCAAGAGCGACAGCGAAGTTCAAGGCTGGCCTGTCGATTCATCAGTGGGTGTGAGATTGTTGCGACGTGTTAGCTGCAGTGGCTATTTTATCAGTATAGTATCAGTTGATTTTAGCGAATACTCGTGTATTCGAATAGAGAATATAGGCGAGTGTTGGTTACCCTTCTTCTTGTATGAAACTTGACTGCGGGTGCGTCTGTATAAGAGGGTGGTGTTTGGATCAATACCAACTGCCCCTATTCTTTAGCTATACATATACACAGGCACAATCCCTCGGAAAATATGTAAGTGTGAAATTGTAGATGTTAGTGTCACTTAGAATCATTGTTCACGTGTCCCTGCAACAAAACTCATAAACTATCGTAATAAACAATTTTCAATTATTTAAGAATAACGAAAAATAGAAAAATAAAAAAAAAATTCCGTCAACATTTTTTACAATATTTTTTCTTCCTTCTCTTATTATTTACCAATTTCTATCTCACACAGACAAGTGGAAAATTCCCTATACGCACTCAAAGAAAAAAAGCCCTTTGTCATTCTTCTTTACAAATGCGAGAGAAAAGATTTTCTTATTTATCGCATCAGTAGTATATGATATTATGTACATATAAAAATTATCTAGAATAGAAATTCTCGGTTTAACGCAAATTCAATATAAAAAGCTTGAAATACTTCAAAATAAATGAATAGTTTTTCAATAAAAAAACATAGAAAAATCACAATTGCTTTTAAAATTCCATCTGAAATGTGTCAATAAAAATACGTGCGGGGTGTCTAAATAAATTTTCAACCACAATTTTTTTGCGTTAAAATAATTATAGTTTTCATTTGTATTTGAAAGGTATTGGAAAAATACAAATAATAACCAATAGATTAAAAAAAGAAAATGAAATTATTTAAAATTGAAACAAAACAAGTGGAAAGAAATTACTCTATGGTGTCTGACTATAATGTGTTGAGACTACTAGACTTATGTGCGAACACATATCAAAGAGGTTTTACCCTTTCCACTTGTTGACTGTACCATCAATTCTGAAACAACTCTCGCCTAATAAAACACATTGTAATGTAAAGAAATTGTTTTCTGAAATTCTGAAACGTAGTTAAAGTTTGATTCTACCACAGTCCTTTGACAGTGCATTTTCAATAATTATTAAATGATGCATCCTAAAACTCAATTAGTTGTAACTTTATTGCCTTTTTCAACGACGCAAGCTTTATCGAATTTAACTTCCTTTTTAACTGTAAGAAGTTTCAAACCATACAAATTGATCCATTAGATGAATACAATTGTCGATAAAAGGAAAACGTATTTGATGAGGAAAAGACTCAAGTTTCATGATTGTGTTGAAAACTTATTCAGTTAATTGAGATACGCTATCGGAAATCTATAAACGCAATAAGTTAAATATGACACGACTAGAATGTTGAATGTAGAAGCCATATTAAAGATGTACAGCATATTTGTACAATTACTCGTATTTGATTTTAAAGAGTAAAATTTTTAATGAGTTTAATAGTAGTTATATCCAAAGCATATAAGTCTGATGCAGAGATGATATTAATAATTAATATCGTTTCTGAATTATTTTCAAGAATTCATCAGATGTCAAAGTGCAAGCTTTTTAATTAAATTTAAGTACATCTTGCATTGAAGATCTAATTCACAAAAAGAAAGTCTCTCCGATTTAGAGGAAGTTCCTTGAAAAAAAGTGGTATTTGAGTTCTAAGAGACAAATTGGATGTAGGCAGGTTAGTTAAAAGGCTGCGGTTAGTCCTTCAATTTCTTTGAAAGTGTCGAGAAAAATCGATTCAGCGAAAGCGTCTCCCTTTCTCCTGAATACTGCAGTTTAGACTTGAGAAGCAGAGAAAGGAGAATGTTCACGTTCAGGGTCATGTAAATAGATTTGTCGTACAGTATAAATATACATATATGTTAACTGCAGATATCAATGATAAAACATGAATTAATAAAATATAGTCACTGCATTCCAAGTTCCTTTCGAACTCATTTCTTTAAATCTCGAATTCTAGGATTTTTGTTTCAAGACTTTTAAGACATTAATTTGATATTAGAATATTGTGTACATGTGTAGAAATTCTTTGATCAAAAAGTGCCATTTCTACAAAATTATTTAAATAAAAAGGACTTACATTTTCTTCAACCGTCTTCTTGATTTTTGCACTAGCTTCAACAACTGATTTTCCTGCTTTATTTACGGCACTATATAAAAATCCACCAAGACTTTTTGCCCCTGCCAAAGCTTTTGTGGAAACTGAAAATATGCAAAAATAAATTATCTCAAAATTTTCGTCAAAAAGTAATTAAATTAGGCCAATTTAGGATTATGTTAAAAAGTTTTTCACAAAAGAAATTTCCTACAAATTTTAATAACTTTCTATTTCATCGAAATTTTTATAATGAACCAATTTTAATTTATATCATTCTATATTGGAAATAAATTCAATTTAAATTCAGAAGATATATAAAAGTTTCAAGTCTTCTTCTTTATGATTAATTCAGTAATAAATTATTAAATCAAAACTTTTTTTTCACTTTAATGTAACAAGTTTTAATTTGATATATTTCATGTATTTTAGATACTTCAAAGGAAGAATATAAAACACATTCAAAACATGTATAGATTAAATTCGTGCAAATATGCGGTTTTAATACAATTTTGTACCTATTATTTATCGTTACAAATGTTGAAATAATTCAATTGTTTCTCTGTTCTTTTATTTTTGACAATGCAAATATATATATTATATTTCCTCTTCAAAGAGAATTTTATCTTATAACTAAAATTGTCACTGCATTTGAATTTTTATGAGATATATATTTAAATTCAATTGAATTTATTTTTTAAATTTCATTGGTGTACTTTTTAAAAAATATTTAAAAATTACAATATACTATATGCTGATGCTTTTTTCCTTTGCCTTATGAATCTATTGCATCGAAATTCAAGTTTTTTTATTTTATAACATTTTATAACTACCAAATATTTCAAGAGCTCGAGAAAAAAACCAAGTTTTCTTTTTATATGCATAAATTTGCTATGTTATTCAATTTTAAAACAATCTTCTGACACGAAAATATTCAGATAATATTTGAATTCTGAATAAAGATGTCAAAACGTTTTGAAAAGGAATAAAAAAATCTGTCTTTACTTATGAATCAAGGCTACAATTCGAGACAAAGAGGGAACTATCAACATTTTCTCATCTTCCGATCCCTGGAGAGCAACTCTAGAAACTGAAGAACGTAAGGATAAGAATAAATCAGCAAGTTACAGCTAACACCTTCGATCTGGGTACTAGACCCTTTTCATCTGGAAATGGGCGAG
Source organism: Leptopilina clavipes (assembly GCA_001855655.1). Taxonomy (NCBI): domain Eukaryota; kingdom Metazoa; phylum Arthropoda; class Insecta; order Hymenoptera; family Figitidae; genus Leptopilina; species Leptopilina clavipes. Next base: position 118,176 of record JUFY01032354.1, read on the forward strand.
GAGGGATATTAAAGTAAAGAAGGTGTCTATGTTCAAAAAAGTTAAGGGGGCCAACAGGCCACATGTATAAAATGTAGTCGTTGATAACTGAGCGAGAAGTCAGAGGGGTGCTGTATTGATCGTAGAAAGTGGTTGCCTGCTGACTCTGAATCTGGTTAGCTAAACTCCACTCTTGATTTGAAATGGTTATTGATGATCTAACAATTACTTTACATAACCTTAATGACACATTTTCTGATAGTTCAAACTGAAAACCAAATCTATAATTGCTTTTTCTCAATAAAATAAAAAGAAAAAAAAAACAATCGAAAAAAATCTGAAACGAAAGAAATGAATCTTAAGTTACGTAATGAATTTCCCTTAGCAGAATAGTTTTTAATTTCTTGTACCTATATTTTAAAACGATTTACATTAAACAAAAAATTGAAAAATATTTAATAAACTAATCAACAATTTTCTTTTTTAAATATGAATTATATAATACTGAAAGGTCCTATTTTCAAGGAGTGAAACTTTTACTTTTTAAAATTGACACACTTTGTGATTTTCGAAATGTCAGTTTCCAAAGGAAACTCCAATGTCAGATAATGATGCGAGAACCATGTCGCCTTGACTTTTTAAATTATAGTTTTTACCTTTTATCCTGATAAAGTTAATCAGAAAACTTACCCCCAAAGAATCACTTTCAATTTCCAAAGCAAACCCTAGGTTTATTCTCAAAAGGAATCAATAATAAAATTTAATTTTTGATAAAATTGACATTATATCTCTATAAAGAATTTAAATATCTTCCTTTCATAAATTCTTTCTTCCTCATTACGAATTAGCAAAGACATGAAAACTCACCAGCTCCAAATGCTTGCTGTCCATCCTTATCTTCTGTAGGCGTACCCTCGAGGCTAGCTGGACCACTGTCAGCACTCCCGGTGGCACTGAAATGGATCATGGTATCATAGTAGCACGTGTAAAAAGTTCATTAGCACAATTTACTATAACTATGTATCGTAGCGTGTAATGTCGAACGCACGTACCCAGCAACCCACCTGCTTGCATCATCATCTTTTACATTATCTGTTGTTACACCCTGAGCAGAATCCCTTGCTACTTCATTATCATTTATCTCTCCTGGCAACGGAGCATCCCCTTCATTGGGACCAGTTGCACCACGACCTAAACCAGGAATTCCTCCGCTTAGCCAACCGGTCATCTGAGATTTCACACCCGCCAGCATTTCAAGTTTACTGCCTCCCTGTTGACTAATAAGAAAGAAAGAGAAATTCAATAATAGACATTTTTTAACCACTTTTAAACCACTTTTTGCACTCGGATAAAATCTCCCTTCACTAGAACCAATTTTTTACATTATGAAGTAATTCTCTTCGAAAATGTAAATTGAAAGTTTTTATCAACTACTTCTATTTTCCAATTTTTCCTTTTTCGAAAAATAAAATACAAAATTTACAAATTTTAAAAGTTTTTTTAAATTATATTATCATAAAAAATAACTAAAATTCAAACACATTTGGAAAATATTTTGCTTCATAAAAAATAGAGTTTTCTTTCATCAATTAAGTATCTATCTTCTTTGAAATGTTATGATAGAATTGATGATTTTCTGAGATTAGGTGCAAATCCTCGTGAAACCTTACACATGCAAGGACAAGGCTGCATTTACTCCAAGATTACTAAATTAAACGTCACTGTTGGAGTGTTTCTGTCACTGACTTTTGTATTAACAAATGTGAAACTTAACATAAAATATTTATGCAATACAATAAAAAAAATCTATATAACTCTAGAAAAAAGATATAAAATCATCACATTACATTAGAATTTCAATTCATCTTTATACTTGAAAATTTAAAACAGGTTGTAAAATCTTTTAGGAACAGTATCTTTCCTTGACCTATCAATCGATTTTCTTTAAATCTTGTCCAGCATTTTACAACCAATCATTTGATTCATAATTTTTCAATTTATGAAGGAACAGAAGCCTAAAACATGTAATAAAATCATAAGTAACGTAAATGATTACAGTATAAATAAAATATTAAACAATGTAATTAGTAAAAATAAAGAATAATTATAAGTGTACTTCGTATAACTTTAAATAAAACACTTGAATGTTATCTTATTATTAGAAATTTATTTAAGTAGAGTTTCTATTTAAACAGTTTGTTACTCTTTAAGTTTTAACAGAGATAAATAGTATTTTAATAAATTAAAGCGATTTTTTTTATACAAGAAAATTGGATAAGTATTTTATTTTTTAAATTGATTCTTTTTTTATAAAATAATATAATTAACGATTTGTCTTCTAATCAGCTTTAAAATAATTTTGGGTGGCATAGGAATTGACTACTCATTTCCAAAATCTACATTTAAACTTGCGCTTTGACAGCAAGTTTCCGATCGATACAATAGTGAAGAAAAGTGTCTTTTTAATAGGAAATTATAAACATAGTCTTTAAAGATTTTGTAGTTTTTTTCTAGAAAAAGTAAATTAAGAACAGAAGAAAATAAACAAATCATATTAAAATGTTATAATAAAGATTAAAAAATTATTTTGATAATAATAACCTTTTAAATTATTAACTTTAAAAGTTAATAAACCAGTGCAAAATATAATTTAAAATTATATAGTTTTTAATGATACATAAAAGGAATAAAGTATTTTATAAAAGTAAAAACAATTATGTGAGACGTGTATTATTACTATGGTTATGAAAATTCATTGATTTAAGTTAAGGGAAAGCATAAAGAATAGTGTAGAATTTATTAAGATGTAAGAGATCATATGAATACCTGTTATCTTTTTTTTCTGTATCTAAATCACCACCGGCACCAGGAGATCCAACTTTTTCCTCTGGCACAACGGAATCATCCTCGCCTTTCTTACCTATCCAAGTAGATACTTGATTCGTAAGGCCAGAAAACATTTTGGATACGTCGCGGACTCAACACTGGAAATTCGCGACCTGGACGTTGACCGCGGATTATTTTGGCGAGTTTATAGTTTTTTTTTACTTATGGAAACCCTTTCTGACACTTGTAAAATTGAAATGACAAGTAGTAGGAGCGATCTCTCGTATCTGAGACTGTAGACTGCGTAAAATATTTCAGCTGATACTGCGCAACATGCACGGCGCAACACTACATGCATGTATGCGTAAAAGTGTCCAATGTTAGCTGATAAAAAATTCCATTTATGACAATATTATAAAAAAATATTACGTTTCACTAAAAATTCTGTTTTAAACATAATCGCACAATTGTAATGCAATTTTTTAAAACATTATATTCTGTTTGTTCAAACATGAAAAATAAATCTTTCAGTATTTTTTTTATAATTAATTGTCGTCTTTAATCGCCCCATATATCGATTACTTTTTGCACTAGGCCATAAACCCATGTGAATGAATTTTATATATCACTACATTACTTGGTAATATTTTGTTGGTAACTCTTAAAAAAAATATTTATTAATTCAAAGCATATTTATATATAAATTAAAATTTATGTTGCCTTTAGTTAAATTATTATAAATATAGATTGTGTTACATTGTGAGAATATCTTAAAGAATATCAAATTACTATAACTTAATATTTAGAAATCTTTATTATAAACGCAAATGTCACAGGTAATTATTAAATGATTTAAAAATTAAAAAAATGAGTTAAATACTTGCAAAAAAACTCAAGACGTGAAGCATCACTTTACGTAACGAATACTTCAATCGATGTGTAACTCGAACTTATTGTAAACCATAATCACAAAGAGAAATGTACATCAGTTCCTTGGAGTTTGACAGCTGTTTCCTGGTGCCACAGACATCTCGCCACCCTGTATATTTTCTCTTTTTTATTTTGTTTAAACATTTAGAATGTCTTTATAAAGCTAAGCTTAGTACTCATCTACCAAGAAGTATGCACCAGAGTGTCTTTTTTTTATTACTAATTTTAAATACTTATTACAATAATTATAAATTACCTTTACTTGAATCTGATTTTTTAGCATCGCCGACCTTAAAATTAACATCCGTGTTCTTCTTTGATACTCTTTTCCTAGACTTATTGATTTCTCAAATGTAGTACTTCGCTGGTCCACATCTTTGGCATACAAAATCTGACAAGAAAAAAAAATTAATGAATCATTGACAACATAACAAAATATTTCAGCAGAACAGTGGAGCCTAAACTTCATTAAAGAACTTTAGGTTATTTCAATGCTCAACTGAAGTCAAATTAAATGATTTTCCTTATAATTAGACGTTCAGTTAAAAATATTACTTTATTGTGTGAATCAATACGAGCTTGAATTTGTCCGTCAAGAATTAATTGCATAAGTTCATCTTCTAATGCGGAAACAGTTCTGTTAAATGCAGTAGCCATTCGCCTCATATCAGCGCTCAAATAAGGACTAAAATATTGTATTAAAGCTCTATTGCGAATTTTAGTATAGAGATTGTTTACGTGTGGAGCTATGTACATGTCAAGAAGAATATTATCCTTGATTTCATCTAAAAGTTTTAAACATGAAGCATATTTGGATTCATAAAATTTAAAGATAATATCCCTCAGTTGTGGTTCCAATTCCAAGAAGAGCTTAAAAGAACTGCTAAAAATGACTTGTTTCTGTAATTCATGCCTGCCAAAAGTGGCAAGGGCACACAATCCACCATAAAGTGCTACATTTCCCGGTGAAAGTAATTCTGGAAAATCACAATGGTCCAAAGAAGCTTGCAGAAACAATTTTGCGGCAAATTTGTACTTTTTTGTTGCTAATTCTGCCAATCCTGCGGCTACTTTTAGTTTTGTAATAATAGCAAGATTACTGTCTTTGCCATGAACATCAGGAAAATCTGGAGTGTCTTCTGCTTTAGTGACGTAACTAATAACGTGTGTCCAATTTTGGAGATATACAGAAACTTTTAAAACATTCCAACACATATTAACAACGTGTTTTCCGCTTGTACAATAATTTCTCGCTCTCGAATAACATTTAAGTGCATTGGCGAGATCACCACAATCAAGGTAATGATCTCCAAGATCGTCATGTCCTCTTCTTATGCTTTCTTTGATAGAATTACTTTTGTAATTTTTTAAATCTGTGTCAAATTTTTCCAGTTTAAGAGCAGCTTTCTTGGATCGAGATTCCATCCATGCTTGATCAATTGTTGGCAAATCTTGTGAGCTGGATTGGGCTGCAATATCAGGTAATCCTGGAGTACTTATTGCTTGCGAAAGTCTTCTATGAAGTGACAAATACAAAGAGACATTGTAAGTGGTCATCACATATGTTATTGCCATTTTCAAGGCTTCTATTCGCAATGTAGGGCAGTGATCTGCTATGTATATTAGTCTGTACAGCTTTGCTAACCCTGTATAACTGTTGGCATACACTTCCAAATCCTTAAAAGAAAGCATTTTCATATATAATTAATAAATTGTAAAGCGAAATAATGTTAAGATTTGAAATATGAATAAAAAATGACTTTTAGATTTCAATAAAAACAAATAACGTATATAAAATTGACAATTTACCAGTGTTGGATTTTCGACAATGTAAGATTCCTCCTCTGCATTGTCATTATCTTCCAGCTGAGCATCGACCTGCATTGGTTCGACATACTGCTAAAAAATAAAATATAATTGTAAATTGTTTTATCGCAGTAAAACTTAACAAAATAATTTGATAATTCGTTTGTAAATATTTATTTTTCTTCGAAAGCTATAGTGTAGTTTAAACTAACCTTAAAATTTCTTTATAAAACCCAATAAAAAAATTTGGGAATACTTAATTTTTTAAAAAACTTTCAACTTACTTCTTTCATAAGTTTTTCTTGTTGAAGCATTTGTTGTTATTTGTGTTAAAAAATGATAGATTTTATAACTTGTCTCCCAGAACCACTATTTTCTTTTCTTTTTTTGAACAAAACATGAATAGCTACAAACCATAGAAGAGTAAAATATAAAGGCAAGTTCACTTGTCAAACTTTCAAATTCCATAAAAACCTTGACTTTCTCTTCAGACTGCTAATAAGAAAGGTAAGAAAGTAATGCTTTTGAAGAATGACAAGGATTGGTTAACGATAGAAACCGCGAGTTTCAATTTCAATTGGTGAAGTTGTCAATTATATGTTGATGTTAATGAAATAAAGTTCAAAAAATATTGATCAGGTAATAAAAGGTTTTTAATTATTGCACCAGTAATACATTTTTACTGAAATATAACTGTAAATATCAATATGTCATCTTGATAAAACTAAATTTCTTTTAAAAGAACAATTATGTTAGACATGATGGCAATCTATATATTTTGCTGTCAGTGGAGCTGCCATATTTTTTAGACAGAGACCTGCCTGCCTGGGGGGTCAAACGCAGGGGGTTTCTTTAGTTTGGAGTGGTTTTTGGAGGTGTGATACAAGATGTTTAGTAATAATTAAATGGTGCCCGTAATAAACAATTAAGAAATTTGTTGGAGCTGCCGTGTGAAGGTATGCTCGTTCTTTATCTTGATACTTTCTTGGTATCAAACTCCGCATTTTTTCTGAAAATAAGTCGAAATGCATTAGATTTTACGTCATATTGATAAATACAAGCTAAGTTTGGTGCTGTGATAAGGTTATAAGAGAAATTAGGACAATGAATATAAAGTATTTGTTCTGCCTCGGAAAAATGCAAGTTGTGCTATTAAAGAATCTCGGAGATTTTGAAATTTCATGGACGGAAGAAATATTTCAGGTTGCTGCCTGATTACGTGCGCCCTACCCCAGTGTACTATTTTTATATATACTTTTTATTTACACGTTCTCAGAGCGAGCGTTTGTCTTATTGCGTATTTTCGCTAAATATTTTAGCTACGTTGGACTTAGATTACGTAATTTCAGCATGATCGATCATTTTATTGTCGTTAAAGGTGAATATAAAATCCGATATTAAATTTCTCGCAGAAGACCGCTTGAGAAAATTGATTTTTGACAACAGTATCGAACTCGGTTACTATACATACGTAATTCAGTTTTAATTGAAAATTAGATATTTCTTAGAATAAATTTTGAAAAAGAAATCATGATCTATCTTATTCTATTAAAAATTATTTTACTGTAATTTTCGGATAGATACCGTTTATATTTCCTTAAAGAATGTACGTATTGGTTTTTATCTTGAATTTAGCTAAATGCGACTATTTCCTTTGTGTTTAAATAATTGTTATTTGGCACTATGTACTATGTTTATATTTATACACGAAACATTATAAATAAACCTATTTTGCTTTAAAAATGTCAATTTAAAAAAAAAATTATTCATTTTAGAAGATGCCTGTAAGTCAAAGTGAGTCTTTTAAATTTTAACTGTTTAAATTTTTAAAATTACTGATATAAAAATGATAATTGTTGCAAATAAATTTACGATAATTACTTAAAAAAATAAAGAACAAAAGAAGTATGAAAGATGAAAAGAGAATTGCAAAATCTAATAATAAATGTGCTATTAAATTTTAGCGGATTCATTTTTCCGTAATGACGTGGTGGAATAAAGAGATCGAAACTGTCTTCAACGATGATAGAAGCATCTTTGAAAGATTGTGGTGAAGAGACAATTTACTAACAAATAATCATGTCGGAACCACCTCACCATTACAGTCACCCTCCACCAGATATAATGCCTAAAGGACTTGCTATAAACGGTAAATATATTTCTTTCCAAAAAAGCATTTTATTTTAAGCATATTTAATATAAAATTTTTATTTTCTAAATTTGAGAAATTGGATTTGTAGGTGTGGGAGGTAGACTTCGTCAATTAGAAGCTCTATTTAGTGGTGGTCCAATTCAAGGTGGAAGATCTGGTCACACGTTTTCCATTGAAACTCTCATTGATATCTTATTAGTTTTATATGATGAGTGTTGCAACTCTTCTTTGCGTCGAGAAAAGACTGTTTCTGATTTCATTGAGTTTGGTATGTTAAAGATTAATTAAAAATTTTTTTTATTATAAATTCTTGCTAAATTTTATTAGCACCTAATTTAAATATACGTACATTTGCTTAAACATTTTAAAATATTTAAAAACTCTTAACTTACAGTAAAACCTGTAGCCACTTGTATAAAGAGTTTGCAGTTAGCGCGTGAGGATTTTGAGATTATAAAAGTAATCGGGAGAGGAGCGTTTGGGGAAGTATGTGTAGTTCGGATGCGAGGTTCAGATAAGGTTTTCGCCATGAAAATCTTGAATAAATGGGAGATGCTCAAACGAGCAGAGACTGCATGTTTCAGAGAAGAGCGTGACGTTTTAGTTTATGGCGATCGAAGATGGATAACAAACCTTCATTATGCCTTTCAAGATGACAATAATCTGGTAATTTTATTTTTAAAATGCTATTTAATTTTAATTAAAAAGAATTTAAAACTTACTTATTTTTTAGTACCTGGTCATGGATTATTACTGTGGGGGAGATTTATTAACTTTACTTAGCAAGTTTGAGGACCGACTACCAGAAGATATGGCTCGTTTTTACATAGCGGAAATGGTGCTAGCCATAGGATCAATTCACGATTTGCGATATGTTCATCGAGACATTAAACCTGACAATGTTTTACTAGATGCTAACGGACACATTCGTTTAGCTGATTTTGGTTCTTGCTTACGATTATTCGAAGATGGAACTGTTCAAAGCAACGTCGCAGTTGGTACGCCGGATTACATTTCTCCAGAGATTTTAAGGGTAAGTTAATAAAACTATGTAAATTTAAAATAAATATGGTTTCAAATATCTTTGTTTGATAATTGAAATTTAAATGATTGTTTATATATTTATTTTTCAGGCAATGGAAGATGGCCAAGGAAGATATGGTCCTGAATGTGATTGGTGGTCTCTAGGTGTCTGTATGTATGAAATGCTTTATGGCGAAACACCTTTTTACGCCGAATCTCTAGTCGAAACTTATGGAAAAATTATGAATCATAAGGTGAAAAGTTTTTAGAAATTTTTTAAATTAAAATTTGCACAAACTTATAGTGCCATGCTAATAAATTATTTTGAAATTTTAGAATTGTTTTGACTTCCCAACGGAAGACATATATGACGTTTCTGAAGAAGCAAAAGATTTAATGCGAAAGTTAATTTGCAGTTCGGAATTTAGACTAGGACAAAATGGAATTGAAGATTTTAAGGTAAATTAGAAAAAAATGAAAGAATGTATTAATTGGAATTTTTAATAACTTAATTCAATAAAAAATAATTTTTCCAGAAACATCCTTGGTTTGAAGGAGTAAGTTGGGATACTGTAAGAGATAGTACGGCACCTTACATTCCTGAAGTTTCTTCACCAACAGACACTTCAAATTTTGATGTTGATGATACAGACGTTCGTAGTTCTGATGCTGTTCCACCCTCTGCCAATTCGGCCTTTTCTGCTTTACATCTGCCATTCGTTGGATTTAGTTTCACTCAAGGAAGGTAAAAATGCAAATAATAATTTAAACCTTGGAGGAAACTTTCACTTGTACGGATTAAAATGTTTTTGTTTTTTAGTTGTATATCAGATTTAGGGTCTATGCTAGGAATTTCACAAAAAGATAAGAATCTCAAAATGTTACAAGAGGAAAACGCGCAATTATCTCAGACAGTTGCTGATCTAAAAAATCAGGTCACTCACCAATCGCCTACAATATCGCCAGATTCAAATAATGCTACAAGGAAACTCCAGGATGAAATAAACACTCTTACTAAACGAAATTGCGGTAAGTACCTTTCAAAAATTAATTATGTTTCTACATAGTTTGCTAATAATAATAATCTAGAAATTAAACAACTAAACATTTTTCTTTAACAGAATTAGAATCTCAATTAAAGTCTTTGGAAGTACCTCGTGAATTACGTAGCATAGATAATGGGGAATTAATGAAACTTCGCGAATTAGAGAAACTAGTACGATCACTTCGAATGGAAAAGGATGAAGCTGTGAAAGAGAAGCAAGACGTTCAGGAAAAATTAAAACTTCAAGATAAAGAACTTAAAGATGCTTTAACTCAACGCAAATTGGCAATGGCAGAATATACAGAAGTAACTGATAAATTATCAGAACTGCGACAGCAAAAGCAAAAATTATCAAGGCAAGTCCGAGATAAAGAGGAAGAACTAGAAGTGGTTATGCAGAAAGTTGATAGTTTACGGCATGACATTCGAAAGGCTGAGAAACTTCGAAGAGAACTTGAAAATAGAGTTGAAGAAGCAATGGCTGAAACCAGTAAAGAAAGAAAACTCCGAGAGCGCAGTGAAGAATATTGTAAACAAATGCAAGAGGAAACTGAAAAAATAAGACAGCGCTCGGCTGGAAATGATACAAGTACGAATAATGTTCTCGCGACTCAAGAGATTAATAGGCTTAAGGCGGAAGTTGAAAAGCTTGAAGTTCAATACAATGAGAATTCGAGTCAACAACAAAGTAGATTTAATTTAGAAATCCGAAGTCTTCAAGAGCAGCTACACGAGGGTGAAGTAAAGAGAGAATTTTTAGAGCGTGAGATTCAATTGACAAAGGACAAATTAGACGCCGCAAGACTCGAAAATATTACTGACAGTGAAGAAACAATTAATGAACTAACGAGGCGACACGAGAGAGAGAAAATGATGCTTGCTGAGGAAAATAAGAAGCTTTTACTTGAATTGAATTCAGTTACAGATACTGTTAATAGAATACAATCGGAAAGGAGGCAAATTGAGGAAGAATACGAAGAATTGAGGAATAAAAAGGAGGCAATCGCTCAATGGGAGGCTCAAATAACGGAAATTATCCAATGGGTTTCAGATGAAAAAGATGCTAGAGGATACCTACAGGTAAAATATTACATGGAAATATATTTATTTTTAAGACCGAGAACATCATTTGGAAAATAATTCGCGCATTTTAATCGATTTTTTAGGCTTTGGCTACGAAAATGACAGAGGAACTGGAATTCTTAAAACACTCTGGAGGAGTTGGTGGCGTAGGTAGTGTTTCCACAATAACAGATAAAAATTGGAGAAATCGAAGATCTCAAAAATTGGATAAAATGGAACTTTTGAATCTTCAAAGCTCTTTACAGAGTGAAATTCAAGCAAAGCAAGCCATCTCAGAGGAACTTACAAAGACTCGATCTGATTTAATAGCTGCACAGAAGTACGTATTAAAATTAATGGTTTTAAATAAAAATCCTAAAAAATTAACAATTTTTTTCACATACTATGTTTATTTGCAGAGAGCTACGAGATTTTAAGCAACGACTTGAATGTGTTTCACATGAGATGAAGCGTAAAGAATTGCAAATAAAAGAACTACAGACGCGACTTGAGACTGGCGATAGCTGTAAGTATCCTCTAATTGAATCCAGTACAACAAACAATCGTTCTATATTAGTTTTTCCTCAGTCTTTTGGAAACTTAGTATCCTTGATAGTGCTACACACTGCGGTAATCCATGCTGCCTTAGTAGTTTGCAAAAACTTTAATTTTTTTCACGGCCTATTTAAAAAATAATATTTGCTTCCATGAATTATCCTTTATATAAAATGATTAGTTATTCCATTTTATTTTTTATTTTATATTAATTCTTAAACTTTTATAAACCAGAGTTTACTAATTCATATTATTCAGAAAATCATTAGTTATTAATTTAATGTTTACTCAAAAATAGTATAGCCGCATTTCTGAAATTTTATAATAAGGCTTTTATTGAAGCATTTTTTTTGTTTTGTATAAATACTAAAAATAGTTATAAACATTCCCTTTTATATTCTTTATTTTTTCTTGAATATTTTTAATTATGTTTTTTACCATAAACAAGTGTATTTTTTTTCACTTCCCCTTTATTAAAAATGTTATTATTTCATAGAGACCACATCATATTGTTAGAAAATGATTTGACAGTTCAATAAATTTTTTTTTATTTGTCACCCCCCACAGGAGCGAAACTGATTTATTGTTGTCTGCAGATTGAACCTCTAATCCTGATAATTTTCATTTGTAATTGATATTAGGTTTAATTTTACATTTTATATAAAAATTATTTAATGTTTCAAATATTAGAGATTCAATCTGCGCATTTGATTGAGGTAAATTGTTGTGGAATTGTGCAGTTCTTTATAAGTAATTTAAGTGGCTCGTTACAGCCTTAAAAAAAGTGAACAGAGTTTTATTTTCTACTAATATTTTACTCGTGTATTAGAGTCTTGTTTTCAACTGCATTTTAAATTTGCATTAAAATTTACGAATTTAATAATTACGATTTAGAATGATGCATATTCTTCTCAATAGGAACATCAAGTATTGGGATGTAATATTTCATAATGAAATCTCATGTTTGAACAATCATTAAATGTTAAAGATTTTTTCTAATAATAAAAATCTCATTAAAGCCGTATTAATAAAACACTAATTTTTACTACTTTTTACTAGCTTCTATTTCAAACATCGTGATAATGAAAGAATAAAATTCACAAATTCATTAAAAAGATAAAAATTTTAAATATATTGACAATTTCAAATATTTTGAGTTATTTTTTGTCATTTTAACATGCATTAGGAGTCATTCAATTGAAAACTTTGTATAATATAAACATTAATGAAAATTTAATTAAAGTGTATGTAATCGTAAAAATGGTAAATTTGCAAAAAGAATTAGGAAAAAATGAATAATTGTGAGATACAGGAATTTACAATGGGATACCTAATTAGCTTTGTAACCCAAATGTTCGGTACGGTATGCAATTCTGATTTCTAGACTGCAAAGTGCCTCTGTTTATTGGCGTAACGAGCTGCGTGTGGGGCCTCTTGTTGCTCATCATCAAACTGTATTTGTGACAGCACTTATATCAACCAAATCTTCAAACATCGTTACAACCAAACCCCAGAGAATCATCGTACACCAGCCGTCATCACCCCTACCAGTAATGCGTGCCCCCCGCAACACCACATGTCGCTTATTAACTAGATTTGTTCCTGTCAATTCAATGGTTAATCGCGATGCCGTCAGCGTGAAAATGTCGCCTGGTAAATCAAATGTCAGGGCGTGCGACTTTCATAGTCGATTCAGTTGTTGCTAATTTATATTTAAAAAAAAAGAAACGCAGCGCTATGTTTTTAGTACAATTCTAGGGATTCTTTAAAAGAACGCTGCTTACTGCCAAGAACCATAGAATTTAAATTCAAAAATTTCTTCTCAAGATGACTCCACGGGTTGAATTTTATACCGGAGATATTCCAGGATTTTCATATAAAACCAAAACTAGAAAATAAGATAAAAGTTTTTATCTTGACGATTTCAGTTGCAACAACAGGGAAGTATTTTGAATGTTTGAGTGTACATATAACAATATGTACTAATATACTTACTGAAACATAGCACTGTGTTGAATTTAACAATTTAAACTGATGTTTTTCTTAATTGTCATAATCATGATAAGGACTTAACAAAATATTAAAATAAATATTTTTAAATTTTAATTCCGATCATGATTTTCAAAGGCAGTTTTTAAGAATGCTGCATCTTGTTTGACCCTTGTAGATTTTAATTTTAATGCGATTTTTGTGTTAAGCGAGCGATTAACAACCATCAAGCGGCGACTTTACCAATCTTCTTTTCAGAAAATAAGCCTTGTGTGGGTTTGCCTAGATTTATTGTGGGTGCTTTGGTGGATTTTTATTTTCCTTTGCTGAAACAATGACCATCATTCTTTTTTAATAAATTAATTTTATGAGTTTGATAGGATTTCACCCTAACAAAATTTTGACACAATTGCAATGAAATGAACAGTCATAGGTCCAATATTCTCTTTATTAATATATCTACCCTTTTTATATACCAAAGATAGTTATTTGAGCTGGTAAAATGGTTTTTGTTTTTAAAAAAAAATGTTGGACCCATGTAGAAGGCTAACTTTCAAATTAAATCTTCTAACATTTAATTACAATTCTGGCGTTTAGTACATTTTTAATAATAATTTTTATCTGTACTTTCAGTTTTGGAGCGGCCTACCTCCCAAATGTCGTACTTGGAACATTTCTTGAAGGAAACCGCTAGTAGTACTCGTCATGGAAGTGTGGATAGTGTAGAAGGTGACATTGAGGACAATCGAGCCCCAAGTATCACTAGCAGTAAAAGCAATCTTTCTGAACTTAGTATTGTAAGCAATTTTTATTTTTTATTCAACATATCAACATATTTTAAAAAATATCGTTTTACATCACTTTTCACATATTTCTTTTCTTATTTCAGGATCCAACCTCACCTTTATCACATGAGTTACTTAACAAGTCTTCGTCTGTCCATAATCAACCAAACATACAACCAAAGCCAAAATCTCATCAATTCCTGGTGCGAACATTTTCAGCTCCAACAAAATGCAATCACTGTACTTCATTAATGGTTGGTTTAACAAGACAAGGAGTCGTTTGTGAAGTTTGTGGCTTTGCGTGTCATATGCCCTGTTGCGATAAGGTACCTCCGATGTGTCCAGTTCCTCACGATCAGAGTAAGTTGTTTTTTTTAATTACTCTTCATAAAAAATGTTTCTAGGCATACAAAACTAAAATCTGTTATAAATTTTTCATCTGGGCAAAACAATTTTTTTAATGTTCTATTTTTTTTAGCTAAACGACCGTTAGGGATCGATCCGACAAGAGGCATTGGCACTGCCTATGAAGGTTACGTGAAAGTTCCAAAAATGGGTGGTGTTAAAAAGGGTTGGGTGCGACAGTTTGTAGTCGTTTGTGACTTTAAATTATTCCTATACGATATCTCACCAGACAGGAATGCGATTCCTTCAGTTTATGTGTCCCAAGTCTTGGATATGCGTGATGAGGAGTTCAGTGTGAGCTCTGTTCGTGATTCTGATGTTATACATGCGACAAAGAAAGACATTCCATGTATATTTAGGGTAAGTAAACTGACAGCACTCTTTTTTGTGTGTTCAATTTTTCATTAATAGTTTTATTGTTTTACCAGTAACCTGAATTAAAATTCTAATATTTTATTTAACATATAATAATATAATATTAATTATTATAATAATAATTCATCATCAAATTTCTGTATTTAATTGTCATAATTAAAGAACTCCTGACACCTCAATAAAACAATCTTCCTTGATTAGATAACAACATCCTTACTGGAACCACCTGGATTGCGGAACCATACGTTAATGCTTGCTGACACAGAAAGTGAAAAAACTAAATGGGTAGTGGCCTTAAGCGAACTTCATCGAATTCTCAAAAGAAATAATCTCCCTAATACAACAGTATGATCTTTTAATTGTCAAATTAATTTTTTTTTTGTGTTTTTAAACTAGTTATGGAATGTTTTTTTCTTTTACAGATTTTTAGAGCTAAAGAACTATTAGACAACACACTGGCGCTTATTAAAAATGTGATGTCAGGAGCAATTATAGACCCAGATCGTCTAGTCATTGGCACGGAAGAAGGCTTATTTTGTTTAGATTTAGATCGTAGTGGTATGTTGTCCTTGGTTATATTTTTAAAAATTCAATATAAACAGAGAGTAAATTTTATTTACCAATTTGGTTTTGTGTTTAGAAATAGCAAGAGTCGGAGAAGGGAAAAAAGTTTATCTTCTTGAATATGTAACGGAAGAACAATTGATTGTAGTACTTAGTGGAAAGCAGCGACACGTTCGCTTGGTTCCTGTTCGCGCTTTAGATGGAGACGAAGTTGAATGGATCAAAGTCGCTGAAACTAAAGGATGCATAACTTTAACAACTGGAATAGTACGTCGAAAGCCTTTAACTTATTGTCTTTGTGTTGCAATTAAGAAACAAAATGCCTCGCAAGTCATTATTTACGAAATAACACGTACGAAAACAAGACATAAACGTGTTCGCGAACTGATGTTGCCTTGTCATGCACAAACGTTGCAAGTTCTCTCCGAAGGAAGACTCTGTGTTGGATACCCGTCTGGTTTTTCTATATATAGTATATTGGGAGATCATCAACCTATATGTAAGTTTACAGATCTGGTCTCAATTTTTTTTTTTTTTTTTAATCGATTACGTATAATTATTTTAAATAAAGTAGGTGAACTTTTCTATTCTCAATTTAATTATCTTTCAGCATTGGTCCATCCTGAAAACACTCTTCTGGGTTTTTTGACTTATAGCGCCGTCGACGCTTTGCGTTGTATTGAACTGCCAAAGGGGGAATTTTTATTAGTTTTTCACACTCTTGCAGTTTACGTTGATAATCAAGGAAGAAAAAGTCGTGATAGAGAAATTATGTATCCCGCTGTTCCTACAGCAGTCAGTAAGTTGTTTTTTTAGTTTCAAAAAATAATTTTCAACGATATTTGAAAAATAACAATTATTATTTTCTATTCTTTAGGTTATTGTGAAGGTTATTTACTCGTATATAGTGAAACTCACATCGATGTGTTCGATTGTACAACCGGTGATTGGTTGCAAACATTAAATGTTAAAAAAGCCAGACCGTTAAATACTTCAGGATCACTCACCACGTGTGCCATTAACGATATGTCGCACGTTATTTATCTGAGTAATCTACATCAACGTAAGTTTTGTTAAAGTCAAAAATAATTAAATTAAGAATTGTTCCATTAAGCAATAATTGTAAAGTTCAATTATTTTTTATATAAATTTATTAATGTTCGTTAAATAAAATATTCTCAGGTGAATTATTAAACATAGCTCCAATGGAAACGAGTGGCAAACAAATGACAAGACCGAGGAGAAGATTCTCTTTGAGGGAAGGAAATAGAGCAGCTCGACCTACAGATCGTCGATCAAAAATGATATCGGCACCTACTAATTTTAATCACATCAGTCATATGGGACCTGGAAACGGCATTAAAGTGAGAAAAAAATACATTTTTTACTTTTTTTATACATATGTATATATTTTACACATAACATGATTTAATTTCTTTTAATTCAGCACTTACTTGATTTACCAACAACACTGGAAACTGCTGATCAACCGCCTCCACCTTATAATGCAGCTGTGACAGGCCATCATAGTGGAGCTCCTTTCCATAGCAGTCAACAAAGAGTATGGATTTGGTCTTATGAATATATTATTTCAATTATATAGAATAATAATAATTTTATAAAATTGAATTAGTTTCTATACATGATTCTCAATTGCAGACATACAGTTCTGGACTGCAAGCTCCTAATAAACCAGCACCTTTGCCTCCGAGACATCCTCCTTCTGACTCTAGGCGCCTTAGTTCTCATATGTCAAAACACTCAGGATACTCGCCACATAATGGTAAATAATAGCTGTCATGAAAATTTAAAGTTTCAATTAAATGAAACCTTGTAGAATCAAATTTAATATTTTACTTTACATTTTTATTTGTACTGTAAATGTCTTGTTAATGAAGATTTTTTGAAAATATTTATAGGTTCAACTTCTGCAAGAAGAGGTCCAGCACCTCCGAGACCAACAGCTACACCACCATCGTTACCGCGTACACCTGATCAGGTTGATTCTGATTCACTGCATATGCGATCACATACTCCTCTTTCCCTTGGCAGCATTTCGTCCTTGCACGATAAAGTAAGTAAAGTTTCATTAAAATATTTTTTATTTTCAGGAAACGAGTATTTAAATTTTTGCGAGATTTTAAATACGTAAAACGTAAATTTTGTAATTTAGGAACCAGTATCTGGTGGAAGTCCTCGACATTCGATAGCTTCAAATAATAGTTCAAATCCATCGACGCCTCCAAGTCCAGCGCATGATCATGGATCATCGTCCTATGATTCATGAACGATCAACTTATTAAAGGCCTAAATGTAGAGTTAAAAGTTTCTCGCCATGTTTGATTGTACATGAAATTTTAAGCTTTAGTCACACTATTAATTTGAGTATCTTTGATATTGATTTATTTTAATTTTGTTTTGTTATTTTTTTCTTTTTTTAAAAAAGAGCAATCATTATTTTATACGCGTTATTTTATACATGGTCGTTTGTTTCAAAGGTTAACAAATTCTTTTTCATTTTATTATCAATTGTAAGTTGCAAAGCTTTAACGCTTAAAAGCGTTTAAATTAGATTATTTATGAAATAACCATAACTATTTAACCCACTGCCAAGCCGATATTGCTGACAATTTTTTTTCAGTATAAAGCATACGTTTGCAATCTACAAATAAAATTCAAATAATGTATACTGATTGCTTTAAATTTAAATATGTTAAATTTTATCATTTTATGATAAATGATGATTTTAATGACGCATAAAAACTTTGTGGAACTTAAAATTAAATTTTGTCCACAAATGTAGAAACTAAAAATGAGTAGATTTTATATTGTGTGGTTAGAGTGCGCAATTTGCAAATGGCATCGGGTTAAGTAACTCATTTTACAATTTTCGTTGAATTTTTACCTTAAATTATCTCATTCCATTGATATTTTATTATCATGAAATAAGCATATTTTGTTGAGTTTTTCTTTTTTTATTAACAAAACTGTAATTCAGCATAAGATTCTGAAAGTATCGCAGTTTTTGCTATAGATACTTTTTTACAACACAATTTACATCCTAGGGATTTAGTTTGCATATACAAAAATTAGTTGCAATAATAAAATGTATAATTTACATAAAGTTTAAACTCTTATGAAAAGACATTTCAGAAAGAAATAAATTTCAAACTTAAGTACACTTAAGTAATTACTTAAATTTTTTGAGTAATTCTAACAAGAAATGAAATGTACATAATTTATATATTTTTAAATCATTTAAAGAATTAAACAATAGGTGCCGTAGCTTACTAGCGAAGTCATAATATTGTCAAGCATCGGTTGAAGTTGTTTTTTTTTCGTTTATATATACTATATATATTTTTTTTTTATTTTCAATTATTTTCTTTTAATTCATATTAACATTCAATTGCTTTTTACTGAGGTATAATGCTTTGAAAAAATATATATTTACACGTTGAAAATTTTTTAAAAAAATTTAATTTATCTTTTACCAGTCGGTAGAGATTTTTCGAATTTTCTTTTCAAATTCGAATGAAATTTCAGAGGTGAGTTAATTTACCATTGTGAATATTGAGTCAAGAATATTAAGTGCAATTTGTCAGAACCTTATGCTGCAAATATTTAGGATTATACTTCGATTTAGGAATATCGTCATTGTTCTAAATACTTAATAATGTACGAATTGTATTACTATAATTTTTTAGATGTGAAAGAAGAGTGCATGATGTAGAGGTCAATTCATATCGATTATTTCGAAAAACTTAATAATTAGTCGTCGTTATAACAAAGATGAACGTTATCTTACTGACAATAGAATTTTTTATCAATTTTTTACAAGTGTGCGTATTTTTACAAATTTTTCCATATCAGATTTTTATTAGCATTAATGCAATGACAAACTACTTTTGGTATTGAAAATATTTTATCAACATTGGCATTTTCTAAAAAACAAGTTTAAAGTAATTTGAAACAAAATAAGGACGAATGTAATTATTCAGAAACAAATTTATACAGAATTTTTATGATTATCACACATAAATATCTACATTGTTCTATACGATAGTAAAAAAGGCTGTACATAATAGAAAGCATAATAATTAAACATAAAGTTAAAACTTTATTAAAATTTATACTTCTTTATAATAACTTAAATATGGATAGAAATTAGAAAATAATCGAGAAATATGAAGTATTATATTTAGTAGACTGAATCTTTGCTTTTATTTGTTCATGCGCTCTTTCTTATCACTAAAGTATTATCTGAATTATCTATTGCGTTTTTTATTATTTTTTATTATATAAATTTTCATATTTATAATTTGCAGTTACTGCAAAGTAAAGAATTCTATTTGCTTCCGAACATATTTGAATAAATAAAAGACTAAAATAAAAACCTATATTATAGTCATAACGAATAGAATAAATTTAACGAATATAACAAATTTAACACTCTTATATAAAAGAAAAAACTAGAAGGGCCGTTATTATAGAAGAAACGTTAACATTATATTGTACGAAATTGTAATAGTACTGACACACTGCTACCCATAATTATATTATATAAAACGTAGAATTATAAATACGAAATTAAATTAATTTAGAAGCAATTAAGGAGAATTGGATATATACATTTGAAGTTCGTGTTACATTGATACGAATTCATATTCCAAACCATCTTCCGTCATTGTTATACTTGAGGGTTCTAAAATCAAAAGTGTTACTATATAAACTTCGTATCTTCGTCAATTTGAGAAATTTATTGCTCATAAAACGTTACTCGATATTCGAAATTTATAGTTTTACGTTTCTATTTTTGTATATATGATAATATTTTGTATCCAAAGTATTTAATTACGATCATTCTATAATTTTCTATGTATTTCACGAACTTTATCTGATTTTAGATCCCTTCTTAAGCTTTAGAGTGCGTCAATAATCTTATGCGAGCGTGTTGCAAAACCTTATCGATAATTTTCATGTAGATCATTGTAAAGAAATCTTTTTTATTTTAAATCGTACAATTGTTTTGCATTAATTGCATAATTATGGAGTTTTCTCTTGCATTCTAATAGATTTTTTCTTATTTGTAATACCGTATTTTAAGAATTTCATTGGTCATGATACCAGTGTAATATAATAATCTGATTTTATTATTCTGCATTTTCAAACGCATAGTTGTAGAAAAAACTTATTTATAATATTTGTGTATTGTTTATAATATTTATTAAAAGAAATTATAAATGATATTCTGTTATGACAGTATTTGAAGTATAATTAAAATATTGGGTTTTATATATTCCAATAATATTTATCCCAAAAAATATAATATATGTTTATTATTGAATATTTTTAATTTTTGTTAGATGCATCTACATATATATCTTAATTTGAATTTCTCTCTTCAGATATTTTACGACAACCCATCCATTTCCTTTGAAATAAATTACACCAATAGAATTAAAGTATTTACGTTTTAATGCAAACATGTGGACTTCACCCTAAGGTTAGAACTCTGCACTGTACATAATTTTCTTATCTATGTGCTTTGTATATTAATGATCATTATGGAAGTACACTTTTTTCAAAAGTAAACAAACCTTTTTTCAAAATTTAAAATTTATATATATATTGTAAAAAGTTTCAATTTTCTATAAAATATACAATAAAATATTTTTTATATTTTGTAAATTTACAAACGTAAATAAAGGAAACACCCTTTCTATATACATATTTATAATGAAAAATTAAAATTAGGTTTAATAAGAGAATGAGATGATATATCATGACTTCGGCAGAACACTTTATTAGTTTAATTACTGTAGCAAGTGCTAAGAAACTAGCAACAGCTTTAATTTTGTGTTTTATTTTTTATCATGGAATGTTGCATATCATTTATGGTGAGTCATAAATCGAAATATTAAAATTTGTTTTGCAACTATATTATTATTGTGTGACCCTTATTTAATATATTCATAAAAATAAGGTAAAAATATAATTAATTTTTAATTTGATTAAAAATTTCAGATAGCGATTCTTGTAAATGGTTATTAACAGAAGGAAGATATAAAGGAGATAAAGAATGGCAACCATACGGTTGTATGATGCATCATTATACACAAACGTAAGAAAACTAATTTTTCCATCTATAGGATATGGTTTTAAAATCAACTTTTTTTCAGAGATAGTCGAAGATGTCTCAGATATTTAGCTTTCATGGGTCACCACAATCAATTTGTTTTTAGTGGTGATGCCCGTATTAGACAACTATATAAAACCTTTGTATCACAATTTATAGTTGATGGCAAAACTTCTGATCTAGTGGAATTACCAGAAAATTCAGATCTTAGTTTTAATGATGCACAACTCAGACTTAATGTTCAATTTCTTTGGAGACCGCAAATCAATGCTGCAATGGTATCAGATTTTAGAAATTGGATGGTACGATAAATTTTTATCTATAACATCAATTGAATGAATATCCATTTTAATTTAAAATTTTAAATATTACTTATTTAGACAGGAGAATCGCCAAGTATGATTATTGCTGGTTGTGCTGTGGCTGATATTCTTGCAAATAATGCCAGTGACCTTACATTGCATTCAATATATAGTAGAAATTTAATGAAACTTGTTCGTCCAGCTGAAGTTCTTGCTCAAAAGGGTTCTCGATTTTTATGGACATTACAAGATCCCATTTTAAAAGAACGTCTATCTTCTCAGTTGTCAAACGTTGATAACAGACAGATTGATGTTTGTAACAAGGCAGCCGTCGAGGTTTGATATAATCAAGTATTTTATCTAATAAAATTGTTGTTTATCAATTTTAATTATTTAAATTTTTTAAGGTATTGTCACACAGTGAAGCTCATTTATGGGAAAGCAGTAGACTTGTAGGTAGTGGAATTTTAGAGCAAAGCCCAGATGGATATTTGTCAAGTCCTTTATCATTACGCCACAAAATTCAAATACTTTTAAACACACATTGTAACGATCATATGAACTTTGATGATGGTAGTTGCTGTAGTTCTCCAGAAGCGGCAACAACTTTACAACTTGTTTCACTTTTTGTTCTTGCTTTGTGGTAATTAATATTAAACTGAATTTTGCAAGGTAATTACAATATTGCTATTTAAAAAAGAATTTTTAATTTCAGCATAATAATAGGAGGTAGTATTTGGTTGTACCGAAAAATTTGTCAGTATCAAACTGAAGTTTTATATTCCGGTCTAGCGATGGAAGAAATTGAGAGGGCAGAAGAAACAAATGTAACTGATATTTTAAAAAGTGAACCACCTCAAGTTCAGGATTTCTATACTCTCGTTACTTCATTAGCACTCTTATCCATTATATTTGCTTACTTTTATTTATGTGATAGGTATATTGTAACTAATTATCATAAATATTATCATACAAATATTAAATATGTAATGAAATAAATTTTTAATTTCAGAACTAACTTCTTCATGAAGGAGAATAAATACTATAGTGAATTTAGTTTTTGGTTGCCTCTAGGATATATTTTAGCACTTAGTCTTTTTTTCACTGAAGATCGTGAACGGGGTCCAAGATTTTTAAATAGAGAACAAACTGATGAATGGAGAGGTCTCATGCAAGCAGTCGTATTAATATATCACGTGACAGGAGCAAAAAATGTTCTGCCAATTTACATGCATTTAAGGCTAATAAATTCCGCTTATTTATTTCTTTCTGGATATGGACACTTTTATTATTTTTGGCAGACAGGCGATATTTCACTAGTCAGATTTTTTCGGGTAAGTTTTAAAACAAATTTTTCGTAGACTTTGAAAAGGGTTCGCTTTTTAAGTAAGTTAAATAAAAAATTTTATTTAAATAAACACAAATGTAAACGACTTTTGCAGGTACTCTTTAGATTAAATCTCTTAACTGTGTCTCTCTGTCTTTGTATGAATAGACCTTATCAATTTTATCATTTCGTTCCCTTGGCTTCCTTTTGGTTTTTAATCGTCTATTTCTTAGCTTGGTTACCTCCAAGAGTTTACTCCGGAACTTTAGCTGAATATGGACCCAGAGCATTGCTTTATCTAGCACTTAAACTATTGGGTCTTATTTGCATCATTACGATTCTGTATATGTCTGAGGTGTGTAAATGCATTATTTATTATATAAAAGAAGCGAATTTAAGATTTTATTGCTTTATAAAACTTTTTTTGTAGGTATTTTTTGAAAAGATATTTGTAACTCGACCTTGGAAAGCATTATTTGTAACAACGGATGACGATATTCGGGAATGGTGGTCAAGGTGGCGCGTTGATAGATACAGTGTAGCTTGGGGAATTGCTTTCGGAGCTGGTTTAGTTGGTCTTCAAAGAGTAGACCATATTCCAGGAACAACTATGGCTCCTATTCTGGCCCTTATTTCTTTAGCTGCATACACTAGTTACACACTTCTCTGTCATTCTTTTTCTGAATGTGAAGAGATTCATTCTTATGTCGCATTTATTCCTGTGAGAATTTGAAACCAATTTATTTTATTATAATCTATGTTCAACTATAGTTTATCTTGTTTATTTTTCTAGATCTTGGGGTACATTGTCCTTCGAAATGCTTCATTAGCACTGCGAGGAAAACATTCCTCCCTTTTGGCTGGTCTTGGTCGAATTAGTTTAGAAACTCTGGTCAGCCAAGGACATGTTTGGCTTGCAGCCGACTCTCACGGAGTTCTGGTTCTTTTACCTCGATTTCCAGTATTAAATTTACTGCTTTCTTCCTTTATTTTTATTTGTGCTAGTCATGAGGTACGTAATTTAAAAATTTTGTTTTTAATTAAGAAAATTCGAGGATAAACTATTGCAGTTGTATTCTATTCTAATTAAAATATTTCATTCAGATACACAGATTAACATTAGTTCTTGCACCGTATGCCGTGCCAAGTGATTGGAAGCTGGTTATTCGAAATCTTTTACTTTTTACAGTGATCTTAGTTCCAATTGGAATACATGATGGGATGTTTTAGTAAGATAAATGAGGCTATAATTTATCATTCTTGACAAATAATTTATTAAAAGTTACAGATTTGTAAATATGTACAAAGTAATAAAACCTAGATAGCAGAGCGGTTTATAAACTCTGAAACTAAAATCCAATATATTGTACAAAATAGTAGGTGTTTCGAATCACAATTTTAAATCTTGTTTTAAAAATTCTTTAATTATTTGGATTTGTATCTATTAGATTATATGATAATAACTTTCATTTCTATTTATACTTTTTATTTATTTAAATTAATCTATAAACTTGAAAATAAAATAACTAAAGTGATTTCGCACTTAAAATTTGTTTTTATAGCAATATCGATTCCTTCTAAAAATTTTCTAAAATTTTAATTTCATTGATCTATATAATCTTCAGGTAACTTGAAATTCATTTGAAGAAATATTTAATTTTTATCTATCTAAAATCCTGAAATCAGGATTAATTCTTTAACGTTATTTATTTTGATTTAGAATTTTGTCATGTTTAACTTGACTTGTATAAATATCGTAGCCTAAAGAAATAGTATTGTCATAAAGAACTCTATATCTCGTAGGTAGAAAATAGAAATTAAATATTTGAGCAGGCGGCCAAACTACCCACTCGGCTATATACAGTTTATGTGCCTTATTTTTAACTTCTCTTATAAACTCTTCCCAATCATTTCTTTCTAATATAGCTAATGTTAAAAAAAACATTCCTATACACAATGGTGAACATATGAACTGATCAATTGCAACTTTTCTTATTACAATTCCAATTGTTTTTCCTGGAAGTCTAGAATCAAGGTAACGATACCAATAATGACATATTATTCCTACTGACATTCCCGACAAGGCCATATGTGTAGTTCTTTTTGCACAAAATTTTTTCCATTCTCCCTGAAAAATAGATTAATTCATAAATAGAGTGTACTTCAATTTATGCAAATAGTACAAAATTACATAATATTATTTTATTATTACATTACTTAAAATTCATATCTCTCACGTACATTACAAAAATTAATGTGTATCCTTTTAAACATATAACTTATAAAAATTTCAATTCTCACCTTTAAAATTTCATAGTGTTGTTCAAGAAAATCACCAGTTGCAGAAAGAGAAATTGAGATAGCAACATTAGTGTATAATAAATTTTTTGAAGAAAAGAGTTTCTCTTTAATTGGATTGAATCTTGCAACAAGTATTCTCATATTTCTTAATGGTAACATTTTCTAAAAAATGAAATATAACAAGCTAAAAAACTATACAAAATTAAAATATGTCTGTGAGTTCAAATGAAAAAGAAGAAACTATTAAGTAAAAATCGCTTAATACATGTATAAATAATTTATTTTAAAGTTATATTACCATTAAAATGTATAAAGTAACCTCTGATAGAAGAGGTTAAATTTTGTATTCCATAATGTTACTTAACATCATTTAAGATCATTTTTTTAAAATCTATATCTTAAAAATTAAAACAACTTAAAAATAAGTGAGGTTATATTTTATGTCAATAAATAATAAACCTATCTATACACGTGCTGCAACATGTACAGCAGTATGCACTGAGCATAATTAGCAGAGTTGGGCAAGTAAAAATACAAAATGTTCCATTCCATGTATTAAAGTGCAAATTTTCAATAAACTTTATTGTTTATATTATATACTCATAAAATGGAATTTCCATTATTTAATGATACAAAAAAATATGATTTAGAGAATAACATTATTCGTAAGGTATTATTTTCGTATTTATTTACACATACTATAATATATATATATATATATATAAATTTACTATAAGTTGAAAATAATTATAGGTACCGTCCTTAGTATATTATGTACCAAATTTTATAACAAAGACTGAAGAAGAGGAGATACTAAAATGCGTTAATAAAACTCCTCAACCGAAATGGACACAATTAAGTCACAGAAGACTACAAAACTGGGGAGGAATCCCTCATCAAAAAGGCATGTTAGCTGAGGAAATACCAATTGTAAGATTAATCATAAACTTTCGTCGATAATATTTAATTTATTAAATTACTTTTTCTTTACTTTATTTAATTATAAAATTTTATACAGTGGCTGCAGAAATATATTGACAAAATATCAAAATTAAATGTGTTTGAAGAATTGAAACAACCAAATCATGTTCTTATTAACGAATATTTACCAGGACAAGGAATCATGGTAAGCATTGATGTAAAAAGTTAATAAAATATTCAAAAGTTTAAGTATATTTAAGGGAAATTTATAATGCGTGTAATATACAATTTAATTTAATATTTCTTTAATTTCCTTAGCCACATTCAGATGGCCCACTTTTTCATCCAATCGTCAGTACAATAAGCTGCGGTTCACATACTTTCTTGGATTTTTATGAACGTCTTGAAACTGGAAAAGTTGTAAGATCTTTTAACCGAATATCATAATCACAATTATATTACTAGAATAATTTAAATATAAAAATTTATTTTTAATTTTTAGGAGAAAAAACCAAAATATGAATTTAGTTTATTGTTGGAACCTAGAAGTTTACTCATTTTAAAAGAAGATTTATATCACAATTATCTGCACTCCATTGATGGCAGAAATGAAGATATTATTTCAGAAAGTGCAGTCAAGAACTTACATTTATGTTCACAAAGTTATTCAGATCAACAAATATTGCTTCGATCTACAAGAATATCATTAACAATTAGACACGTTCCGAAAGTGAGTAAAATAAAATTAAAAATTGGAAAATGATATTGATTTGTGAGTTTATAAATTTTTGTTCGTGAAAATTTAAGGAATACTGTTACATATGTAAATATTGTACTCATAATTTATTAAACCACAAAATATTTTATAATTGAATAAAGTTTTATTACCTCAATTAATTAAGTACCGGTTTTTGGTGACATAGTGTCAGTATCTTCATAGTTTTCAAGACTGACATCCATTATTTCTTCATCAACTTCATCTAACATTCCTTGTAATGAATGTATTGACGATATTAAAACATGGAACTGTTTTCTTCGCATTTCTAATTTACGCTCAAGTTGTTCAGATTTTTCCTGAAGAAGACAAATTAAGTTAGAAAGATTTATTATTAAGTAAAATGAAGTAAATAATTTAGGCCCTTGCATTAAATATTAAACTCACTTTTAGACAACCTAATTCATCTCGAAGTGTATTGAGTTTTGAATTTGTTTCCACACGATCGGGCTGTTCATTAATAACTTTCGCTAAAACGTCGTACTCAATCCTATTTTTGCGTACCCGTTTAGCCTCTTCCAAACCAATTTTCGTTTTTTCAATATCCTTTTTAGCTTCTTCAATTTCAATTTCAATTTGCTTAGATAAGTTTTCATAATTTTTTAACTCCTCTTGACTCATGTTTGAAACAAAACGTGATTTTTTTTGAGCGAATTCACATTGTGCCAGTTGAGACAACATTCTTTCATGTAAAATATTATCAGCGTCTGAATTGTTTACCCACTTAATGAAAGATTTTAAAAGTACATTAATTCTGCGGTCATCTCCTGTGCCATCGCCATCGATTAACAATCTTCGACGAATTACTTCTTCTATAATAAATTATCAATATTTAACTAGTTGCAATACATGAATTATTAAAAATGTTCTTAATTTTTCTAATAAGTAATTAAAATTTAATACATGAGTAAGAAATATAATGAGTATAATATTGTAAAAAGTAATTAAGTTAGACTCTTCCTTTTCTTATAAAAAGAAAGTTTTTTGATAACTAACTTTGCATATAAATAAGTTAGACTGAATTTACCTAAATTCTAATTTATTAATCAGTAAATAAAATATTTACCATCTGACATTTTTTGTTATGCTGTTCGTTGTTGTTTACATACACAATACACGTTTATGTCTATATACCCTATATACATAAACTAGCAACATAAACATAGAAATACAAATATTTTATTCAATGGTCAGGCATGGCGTGTATGTATTTAAAAATGCAAGTAGCTGGAGATGTGAGCGGGCCTGCAGAAATTTCCGTTTCTACCTACCCCCAACCCATCGCTGTTATTCTAGAATCAGTCACTACTTTTTATAGCCAAACAAACACAAAAATTAAATTTGTCATCGATCAGGACTAAACAAGAAAGAAGAAGAAGAAGAAGTCATTTATCAGGAGTTGCTAAATTGTTCTTAATTATTTTTTTGTATTTATTCTTTTTATATATTAACGAAAAAAAATGTCTCAAAATCTGTCGCCGGTAGAACGAAAACAAGTTCTAGGCAGATATTTAACTAGAGCACGAGCTCTAAGTAAGTACATACATTTAACTTAATTAAAGTTTTTATTGTTTGCTCTAAATGTCATTAAAAATGCTTTATATTTTTTTAGAAGAGTCAATTGGTTCTAGAGGAACCTTGATTAACTTAAATGAGGTAACGGAAAAGGAGGATGCGGTGATGGAGGAAACAAGCCTTGATGAAAAAAGTAAGTATATAATATTGTGATACTACTGTAAACACCTATTTTTATTAAAAATATAATATAATAAAAAAGAAATTTTTAAATTTGTATAAATTATAATCATGATTATAAATTCTATCATTCTAGTCGAAAATCAAGTAGAGGTTATATTAGATTCCGAAATCGTGACATGCATTTCTAAAATAATAGAACAATGCACAGTTACTTTGCTAAAAGATGTGAACACATACAATTATGAAGAATATGGAGAAATGATAGTAAGTCATCATTTTCATACATTTATAAAATGAAGTTATTAAGTGTTATTTATATTTCTTTTGTTTTCTTATTTTTAGAATGATTACATTCAACAATTGTCTGATACAATTGTAGATGATTCGGAAAATTTAAATTGGAGTGCTTTGGAAATTGAAGTGGAGAAAATTTTTAAGAAAACTCCTTATCATTCAAGTCTCTCAGGTTATATAAAAATAAAAGTCAATATTGAATTAATATTTATAATTTTCTTTCGCTGAATAATGTTATTAATTTTACAGGAGCTCTAGAACCATTACCAAAAAAACCTATTTCAAAAAGAGGACCAATTAAAAGAGATGCACAAGCTGCTACCAAAAAACCCGAAAATGTGCTAAGTACTGAAAAAAATGAAGGCAGTGTTGAAGAAACCGTCGAACAAATTAGAAAAAGGATTATTCAATATCAAAAAATAAATCAAAAACCTCTAGATTTCTTTCAACTAGTATTACATCCGACTGAATTTGGATATACAATTGAAAACATTCTTCATGTTTCTTTTTTGTGTCGCGATGGAGTAATTCAATTGAAAAAGGGTAATAATTTGCATATTTTTGAATGATACATAAACTATAAACTCACAAAAATATTGATAGAAAATTGAACTTTTTTCAGATCAATCCACAGGAGAGTTATTTATAGAACCATGTACGAAAGATATGGCTCAACAAGCCAAAAAAATTGGCAAATCATATGTACAAAATATAATTAATTTAAGTCCACACCAGTGGAAAGTAAGTATTTAAAACTGAGAAGTAAATTTCAATTTATACATATTTAAAAAACGATAAAAATAATTTTAGTGTTAATTTATTAATCTTTTTTCAATTTTTTGTTGCAGACTTTGGTAAAGTACTATAATATCAATGAACCTATGATTAATCTTACTAAGGACTAATTTTACTAATTCGAACTTTTTAAAATAATTTATGCATGAGCAGAGTTATAACTACTTTTAAATGTGAATAAGATATGAATTCTTAAAAATGTTTATTTTTTTATATTTTGTGAATTAATAAGAGGTTTCTACAACAATATATTTTATTATATTTATGTGGTTGTTTATTGTAAGTTTACCAATAAACTAAATTTATAATTTTGATAGATAAAAAAGCTACATGAAATTAGTATTCACCAGATGGCGTGCTGTATTGCAGTTTGGTTTCTTTGGTTAACTGTAACTTCTATATTATAGTTTCGTGTTTTATGCTATTTCATATAAATTTTTAAAGTGAATGTGGTATAATAGGTATTTATTTGGTATTAGACTTATTTTTAATTAAATTAAAATTAATTTTTGTAAAAAAATTTAAATGCAACTTTATTTTTTCTTTAACAATATTTTATAAGTCAATTGTTTCAATTGTAAGTAGAAGCAA
The DNA here is from genome assembly GCA_001855655.1 of Leptopilina clavipes. NCBI lineage: Eukaryota > Metazoa > Arthropoda > Insecta > Hymenoptera > Figitidae > Leptopilina > Leptopilina clavipes. The sequence goes on from JUFY01032354.1 coordinate 148,815, forward strand.
AAAGAAAACTTGGATTTAAAGGTTATAAAGTACCTTAGAAAAGGTTTTGCAAAATAATTAAAATCGTATAAAGTATTATTATTATTTGACTTTTGAAACAAATAATACCAATATCATTTAAATTCAGAATTTCATTTTCAAATATTGTATTTCAATGTTTCAGATCTTATGTTGTATTTACCTATGCGTGCCAGGTTTAGCATAAATGTTATAAAGTATAACAAAGTTGAATGAAAAATAAATAAGAATGACCACTATTTTAAGATCTTGTAAATATGTCAATTTATTTAATGGTTACCATCTTAAAAAATTTCAATGTGCATTAAGATCAAATTCCACCGTCGTTCAAATAAATGGGTTAAGTCTTAATATTTTTATAAGCATAAATTTTTGTTCCTACATTCAATGAAATACTTATGAATTAAATTTTTTTTCAGGAAGATTTCAAAAATATATAACATTATACTTCTTGGCAGTAATGAGTCCCATAATACTATTCTAAATCGTATTAAAAGCAAATATTTAATTCAACAATTATCCGAAAAAGATATGTCATATTTTATGGAAAGAATGTACAATGAAGCCAGTCGAATAAGCAACAAACAGTGTTAGTAAAGTTTTAATTTAAAAAATTTCTGGAACTTATTGTGAAAGTTAATGAATTATTAATATATTATTTTTCTAATATTTTGTTTTAGATATTTTAAATGATGATGATGTTTTACTATTAATCCGTTGTTGTGGAAATATAATGAAATATGAAATGCCAGATGGCAGATTAAAAACTCTTGATTCTATATGCCAACTAACAAAATCGCAGGGTAAGAAAATTTATTTAAAAAATAATGTTGCTGAATCATTAGTTGTGCAAAGAATCTAATTCTGCATGCGAGCGAAACTTGATTCACTCCTATACCATGCAAATTTGCAAAATCTAGTAAAAGTTAATGTTATAAATTAAAAATAATTTAACTTAAATGTATGTATAATTTTCGTTTCTGAAGTATAGGAAAAAAATGGCCATTTTTGACTGTAAAATTGAATTGCAATTAATAAACTCTATACGCTACATTCATATTATATAGGTTTCCAATTTAATGTAAAACATTATAATGCCTTAATTGAGGTATACCTGGAAAATGAGAAGGATTTTTCACCAACAAATATTTTATCGGAAATGATTAGTAATAACATTCAACCAAATGTACTTACGTATGAGCTGTTATTAACACATTACTGCAACAAAGGAAAAGTTTCTGAGGCAAATAAAATATTGCACTATTTTAAAGAGAATAATATTCCAATCAATGAGAACACTTTCAGTGCATTAATAATTGGCAATGCAGAAGCAAAGTAAGTGTAATTTAATTTTCTTTGATTTTTAAATATATTTCAATTTGTTTTAAAATAACTATAATTATATTTTTTCATTGATCTATTTAGTGACATGAATGGTGCTCTTAACATTTTAAGTACAATGAAAATAATGGGATGTATTCCTTCGTCTAAAGCTTACACTGCCCTTTTGTATTCCTATGCAAAAATAGGTAATATTGAATATATAATGAATACCCTTCAGATTTGCAAGCAAAAAAATATTTATATTAATGATAGAATTAAACTTGAAATAATTCATTATTTGGGTAAACATGGACATTCTGAACATATTGACAAGGTTTTAATTTTTTTTGTTAATAGCAAACAAATTTTGAAATGAAACATTTTTAATATTTTTTCTTCTATTTGTAGATAATTTCATTGCTTTCATGGGATTCTACTGTATATGAATACGACTGTTTGATTTCAAAGTTTATATATCATAAACAAATTGACACTGCATTTCAGCTAATATTATCTGTTAATAAAGTTAATGACAAAAAGTTAGTATATAAATTTGCTAATCAATTTATGAAGAGTATTATTAAATTGGACTTAGTGAGTACATATATTTAAATCTTTTAATAATAATAATAATAATAATAATAATATCTATTTAAACTAATAATTATTTTTTTCAGCCTGCAGAAAAAATCATTGCTTACATAAATTTGATAGAACAAATGAAAATTCCTGCCTACGAAATTACAATTTCCAATTGCTTTACAGGAAACAAGGCACATTATTGTATTCCTTTCTTCAAAGCTTGGCAAAAAATGAATGTTTCAATAAAAGAACATTTCTTTTGGCCTATTTTGTTACAGCATGGATTAAAAAAGGATGGAAGTTAGTTAATTATTCATAATTTTAAATGTAAAAATTTCATAATGATTTGTTTCTTTTGAATATGATTTCTTGTAATTTCAAATGTTTCTCTTTTTCTTATTTCTATTTTTACATGTACTTTTAGATTGAATGAATTAAAAATTTTTTTTCTTTATTTAGCTATTTTTGAAATAATTAGGACAATGAAGGATGATTTTGATATTGATCCCAGCGATGAAACTATGTCTCATTTTATTATTCCTTTTCTACAAAACATGTCAGCAAAGCATGTAATTAAAATACTAATTGAAGATACTAAATTGCCTGCTAAAAGGACTTTAAATTTGTTATCACAATTTTATCTTTCCAATGACAGATTACAATGTGCTAAAACATGTAGTAAGTATTTTATTTTAAAAAATGTCATTTATTTGTTCCATGTAATAATTTTTGTTGTAATATTAATTTACAGTTGAATTGTCTAAACAATTCCATTCAAAACAGATGCTTCCTCTTGAAAAAAATAATTTCAAGAGCAAAATTGATCCTGAGGCAAGTTTATATTATATTAGTTTCTTCTTTTTTAGTTCTGGTTATCAATTTAAAAAATGAAAACTATAATATACTCCAAAAAATGCTAATTATATGTTGTTTATCATGTTTTCAGAAAATAAAATATGTACCGCATCTGAATCATATTAATTTAGCATTTGAACTGAGAAAATATAGTCAAGAAGAAAATATTTTAAAAGCTGAAATGACGATGAAAGAATTACAGAATTTCTACAATTACTCAATAGGTTTAGATAAAATATTAAGTTATTTTAATTTACTTGTGAAGAAAAACAGGATTAAAGGTATCGATTGAATAAATAAGTGTATATGTTGTTTGAATAAACAGCACGTAGAAAATGTTTAGAAATTCAAACAGCTTAATTTATAAAAATGTACATTTTTTTCATAGATGCCTTCCAGATACTCACGGATCTTTTCAAGGAAAAAAAACTGTTTATTCCACCACAAATAGAAATTCGGCAAAAGTGTGCAGAATCTTTGAATTTATTAGCCGAAAAAGGGTCTATTGATGACATTGATAAGTTGTTTAATATCATAAAAGATCTTAAATTGAATATAACTAAGAAAATGACACAATCTTTCATTACTATCCATTTACTAAAGTGAGTGTTTCTAATTTAAAATTGGCGAGTATTTCACAAAAATACATTTTCTATATTTGTGTCAATAAATATTTAGAAAGTATACTTTTTATGTTTATGTATGTATATTAAAAATTCTAATTATTACTTTTTAAAGGAACAATTCTGAAGAAGCTTTGAAAGCTGTTGAAAAAATTCAAAAAGAATATGGTTGGCTTACAAATGAAATGGAAATAATGGACAAATTTATTAAAATTGAAGATGTGAATTCTTTACAACAGTTTACAAATTTCTCAAACAAACATGAAGGATACATAACTACCTTAATAAATCTGTCTATCGCATTTCTTAGGAATAACCGTTCACACGAAAGTAAAGAAGTTTTAAAAGTAAGCCTTTCTTTAAAAGATTTTTTAATGTTGATAGTATATAATATATTGTTAATAGTATATAAAAATCAAAATTATTATGCTTTTATTAAAAACTTAAATGTAGAATTAATTTAATATTTTTTAATAGTCAGGAGATATGTTTAAGAAAGAAAATAATTTAAAAAGTATCATCCGTAAACTTTTATTGAATAATGAATTTCATGTGGTCAAAGACTTGATTCAACTCACCTATGGGATGAAAAATATAAATCGTAACTTTCTATATGAGGTATTACTTGAAAAATATAGTAAGTTGTTGCATTTAACATAATGTTAAAATTAATGAAAACCCAATTATTAATTGTAATTTTTTGATGTCTAGGTGAATTAAATAAATGGATGGAAGGTCTTGAATTATGGAAACAAATAATGAACGAAGATATGGAACCATCACAGTTGATTTTGTTAATGTTAAAAGAATTATTGGAACGAAACAATCAACCTCAACCTGCTACTATTGAAAAGTTCTTAATCCATCATCAAGAAATAGAATACATAAATACTTCTGCACAAATAATAAATGAATTTCTTATACAAAATGCAAGTCCTGCTTATGAATATACAAATATCTTATTGAGTAATTTAACTAAAATTGGAGACATGAAGTCAATTGGTTTAATTAATAAATATTTTTATATGGTAAGTACCGATAAAATTATTTTTTTTTCCTTTATAACTTTATTTTCATTTCAATTCTTTTTTATATAGTCGAATAAACAAGTGAAAGATCAAATTAACATATTTGAATTGTGTGAAAATTCCAATCAAATCAAGAGCTATCTAGAATATATAGATGCAACAATAAAGGAAGGTGATCAGAGACAATTAAGAAATATATCCCTCTCTTGTAATTACAAGTCATTGAAATACTTTATCAATCATCCAGAGAATTTTAAATCATGTAAGTAATATTACTTATTAATACATAATATTACTTAATAATACGTAATATTACCTTTAATACACAAAATAACATTGTACCTTGTTTAAGAAATAAAATGGTAATTCCTATTTTTATTTCAGTTGAATCATCGGCACTCCAAATGTATGCAAGTAATACAAAATTTTACCAACCTATATTAACTGTAATCGGCTTCTATTGCTATAAAAATCCGAAAAAAAGTCTGAACATATGGAATCAATATGTTGGTCAATCAATAGCGCAAAGTTTTGTTTATTACAATTATTTTGTGGAGTCTTTGTTATATGCCGGTCTTCGTGACATACCACTAGTTGCAGAATCATTTGAAACGAACAATCGTTTGAATACCCAAACATTTAATGAAGCATTTATGCGAGCCTTTGGTAATTATTAATACTTACTTATTGTTATTTTAATTATTTAAAGTTATAATAACCGGTAATATATATTTTATAGAGAACCAAGGAAAATACAGAAAGGGCTTGGGAATACTTTTAGAACATGAAATAAAAAGAAATGAAGTACGTAGAAACGAAAAAAATACATTGCAAGCGTTAGTGTAAATAATCTGAATCAAATAATACACTTCTTTTTTATTATGATAAAAGTGATCTAAGTCAATACTAATTGTTTACTAAGATAGAAAAAATGTAAAAATTCATTTAAATGAAATTTGTTTGTTATGAAATTAAAGAATGATATACAACTCGAAATATTTCTCTAACTTTTATTTTATAAAATAGTATTTCTTTTTTAATTTTTCTCTAAACATTTGTATACAAACTAGTTTATTAATTATTATTTTTAATAGTATAGATAGTTTATAATAAAATGTCAAAAATCGTATCTTCAATGCTTTTTTTTGTTTTACTAAAACTGTTTTTACAGCACATTAAAAAATTAGTCTTTGTTGTGTACACTATGTTCATGTAAAGTCATTAAGTCACTATATTTAGCACATATAACGCCATACAGTCTCGTCTAAATAAAAATAAAAGTGAAGTATTTTTGTTTACCAATAGATAAAATTTCATTAAACGGAAAATTATTGTAGCAAATAAAGATTCCTTAATCGATTATAGGAATTCGTCACACCAATCAGTTAAACATTGATAACAATCATGCGACTGTTTCGTATTTGCTGAACATACGTCCTTCATCCATTCTTGAAAGAGCTCTTCGTTCTTTTTTAAAACTAAAAATTGACCAAGTACCACAGATGCCTAGAAGAAAATTAAAGAAATTAATATATATATATATATATTATAAAATTTTATGACATTCGGTTCTTAAAATTAAATATTTAATCAGATTATTTACATTAAAAATAAATTCAGGAAGACGTACCTTATCAAAACCGGCAGCTTCTAACCTTTTACCCAAAACCTCTCCAACGCCGGCAAGCTCCGTGACACGTTTATCGCCCATCGGTTCCGCTACAAAATTTTTATGCTTTTGGGATGTGCTCGACATGATTGAAGTTAAGTTTCGATGACTGCAAAAAGGCAAAAATAATATTTTTTATGACAATTGGCAACAGATTTTTTTAAAGAATCATAAACAAATTTATTGTGCAATTTGTATAAATTGGAAGTTAAAAATTTAATACGTTAACTTATATACTCACACAAGTTATTGAGGTACACTTTCTTTTTGTATTTTTTAGTACTTTTTATAAAGTTTAATTATTAATTATTGTGTTACTCATTAAACTGTACGCGCAAAGTGAATCACTTAAATTTGTTGTGTATAAAAACTGTTTTCAGCGTTTTTAACTTGTAACGTTGTAAGGCGGCGTTTACATGCGTGCGTTCTGACGCAATTATTTGCGTTGAGCAATGAGTGTAACAAGGACAGAAGTATATAAAACGAAAATAATTGCGTTAGAACGCACGCATGTAAACACAGCCTAACACATGGAGACTTAAAACGTTCTTCTTATGTAACTTAGACTTGGATTTGATAATTATCAAATTTTGTCCAACAATAAACCAATCGAAACCAATACATGGAAAATAAGTTTGACGCTTAAGGTACATTCCCATGTCAACAGAAAGCTCAATGTCAGGTTCCCATCCCTGTCCTATGGATTACATTTAAAATTTGACATGAAGCTTTTAAATATTTCATTTAATTGTTCAATTAAGTTGTATTATTTTGTATGATTAATTAATTTTGTAAACTATTGATATGCAAATTGAAAAACTTAAGGAAATTCTGAAAATTTGAGTTGAAATTCATAAAATTGACGCATGCGCATGAACTCATAATCTAACTTCTTAATTGACCGTTATAAAAGTACGCCGCTTTTTAGCACTTTTTAGCTTGCTTGCGCTTTAGAAATGTGTTTTTCAGTATATGACTATGAAATAATTTGGTATACTTGAGTGCTGTAATTGAAAAAGTTTAATTAAAAAAAGAAGAGCACGACTGTCTCATGTAAGTTATCAGTTCTTAGAAGCAGATGAAAACAAGAATCATCAGAATAGTGTTAAAGTAAGCAAAGCCTTTTCTTGTTCTGTGTGATAGTCATAGAGAACAGATTTTGCTCGTGAAACTTGTAACGAGTGGACAAGTACAGATTTTTCTCTAAATTTTTCCTTTTGTTTTTGATTGTGTGTCTTTAAACCTACAGTCAAAATGTCTTTAGACAATTTAAGTGATTCGGAATTGCGTAAAAAACTCGTTGAACATGGGTTTCCCGCCGGTCCGGTCACGCATACAACGAGGAATATTCTTATCAAGAAGTTGAAAAATCTGATTGAAGCAAAAGGCAGTGGTGCGTCGAGACATTCGCTAGCGGCAAGGTAACCTCTTATTTGCACATATTTTTAACAGTAATAGATTCTTTTTAATTTTTACATAATTCTTTTAGATCTTTTATTCTTGTCCTTTTATTTAATGCTTGAAAACTTTTATTATCAAATAAACAAATTATTTATTTTAAAATAAAGGTACAGCAGTGATGAAACAGATGAAGATTCGGCAGTATCTACAAACAGAAAAAAGAAAGCTACAGCAGCGATACGCAGACAAACATTAGCAAATCCAATGCCTCCGCCGATGACAACATCCGTAGTTTCCAGTATATCAAATACATCTAAATCTCCAGTGAAAAAGAAAGAAAAATCATCAAGAAATTCCGAGTCCGCCGAATCGGAATATGACCATGTTCCCCCATCTGTCTCAACAAGTCGGATTATTAAAAAAACCGACCAACCTAAATTGATAAAAACCTACAAATTTGCACCAATAAATGACGGATTAGAGACAGGTTCTGATTCAGACATGCCTGACGAGCTGGAGAAAGTCACACATATACCTAAATTTGGTGAAACTACAAGACCATACGAACCCAAAATTCAAAATCAAAGTATCCCAGATATTGTTTTACCTTCAAAATCATCGGTACATGAAATTAAAACAAAGCCATTGTATATAACAAAAGATGAAAAGTTTTCTACTCCTCCATTTAAAAACTCAAGTCCTATCACGCCCAACAAAGGAGATTTCACAAAAGAGTACGGAAATACAAGTAGCAATAAAAATGATATTCTTGCTAATTTCGAAACACCATATTTATCGGAATTTACAAGGAGACTGAGTTCACGAACTTCTATAAATGTTCCTTCAGTTTCAAAATTTTCTCCTAAAAGTAAGTTTCATTAATAATAATTATATTAAAAAAATTTTTTTTTAATTATTTGTAATTAATGATTGATTACTTAATTTCAATTACAGGTCCATTATATCGTCAAACAAATACTACATCAGAAGTTGCAGAATCAGACACAAACGGTCATTATTCTTCTTCAAGACCTATTTACCCTTCAACTTCAAGGTAGATTTTATTATGTTAAGATCAAATATACATTAATATTAATTGAAAGTTTTTAAAAAAAATTAATAATGGAATTATTTATATTTGTTTTTACTAGATACATAACTTCAATCATGGACAGATCTAGAGAAATTGTTAAAAGAAATGTTAAACCAACAGCAAAAACTAAGGACGAAATGAGAAACAACCAAAATATCGTATCTATGATTCTAGTAATAGTGTTGGCCCTATTTTTTGGAGTTTTAGCAATTGTTTATCTTGGTCTCGGCGGTAAAACTGAAACTGTTCCATCACTTTCAGCTGGTAGGTATTCAGTATAAACTTTTTATATAATAAGAATAATTAATCAATTAAACTCACATTTGGAAACTCCTTTAATATTAAAGTTTAATTTCTACTAATATTTTATAATAAAGATTTGAATCAAAACATTGAGAATTCCTGTATAATAATTTATTAATGTTTAAACTAATTATTATGAATGCAATGCTCAAAGTAATTGAGAAAAATTAATGAACTTATCATTTTGTTTTGATATACTGAAAATTACAAATTCTTTTCATAATAATAAAATAATTAATATTTACTTGAAAATATCTAGTATGTATACAGTATATTATAAAAATTTGTGCCTGATTAAATGTATTTTTAATGAATATATTACATTAATTTTTTTCACAATATATTTTTGATAGTATATTAAACAGAAAAATTTGTATCATAATACAAATAATATTCACTTTTAGAATATTATATTTTTTATTTTATAAAACTCTTGGAGAAAATAACAAATTAAATGTTAACATGTATAAAATAAGAAAATCAATGAAAATGTATAGTAAAAATACATTTATTATATTATAAATAATTGTCAACTATAAGCCAACCTTAAAAAATGTACTTTTCTCATTTGAACAATAAAGATTTTACATTAGATAATTTTTTATTAAAAGGTTTATTTCACCCTCCTTGCTTTCAATAATAAAAGAACACATTTGCTTTAGCGTAAAATCATTTTTAAATGAAAGTGAAATATTGAATATAATTGTTATTTTTAACATTAATTTTAAATCTGTTTGATTTAACAGATAAAACAAAATCATAAAAATACATTAATTTATTGTTCGAATAATTATGACTTTTTATAGAAAAATCAATAAATATAAAACTAATTATGAATGTGTAAATATTAATATTGTAAATTGTAATTTTTAGATAGCAACGTTCCTCTTTGTGTTTCGGATCATCAAAATCAAAATCACCCAGAAGTGAATTGTGTTCTTGAAGAAAATCTTGGAAACGTATTTGATTTACTCGAAAAACTACAGCAAATGTTAATGCAAAAAGCAGTTTCATCAATCTGTGATGATTCCGAAGTAAAACCTTATCTTACTGATGATGACATCATAAAAATATTTAAAAGTCCTAAAGTAGTAAGTGAAGTTTTTCTTAAAAATTAAATATAAACTTGAAATTACACTTTAAAAATGAATTTTTATAAATATTGCAGTCAGAGTTTGAAGTTAAGAAAGATTTGCATAATGCAGAAATTTTGATATTATCAAATCCAAAATGGGGAATGTCGCTTATTGAAATTGACCAAGAAAATAAAGGATGGACTCAAATTGTCGATACAATGGTAATTTTAAAGAAAAGATGCTTTTTCAAATATTTAAAAAATTCTTACTTTTAGTATGCATTAAACAATTATATTACTAATTTCAGGAGAAAATGTTTTCAGTTCGGGTGGGAGGAAAACTTGGAGTACAAATTATAAATCCCGCATTACCGATGCAGTGTCTCATCAAAAGAAAAGTTTTCACTTTATTCTCATCGATGCTTCTTATAGCTTTTAGTAAGTTAAATTTAAATAATATTGAGTGCAAATTTAACTTAAGATTTGTCTTGTTTCGCTTTTCAAATTTTATTTTTTTTTACCGAGTTTTATAAATTTTTTAGGTGCATTACTTTTAATCGGTGGTCACAAAGTGACTTCATGGTATATGCAGCAAAAAAAGAAAACAGAGAAGGAAGTTTTTCAACTTGTTAGTGAAATTATCAGTATGGTGGAGATTAATCATCAAAATTCTGTTACAAGTAGTCCCGGCGGTACTCAAGAAAGTTACCTTGCTATAAATCATGTTCGAGATAATCTTATTCCACCAAAAAATCGAAAAAAAATGGCCAGTACATGGGAAAAGGCTGTTAAATTTTTAGATGAGAATGAATCAAGGTATATTAAAAATTTTATTTTAATATACCTACAAATGTTAAATAGTTCATAATAATAACCAAATTGAATGTGATTATAATAAATTTTTACAATTGAATGTATAGAATTCGACGAGAAGTTCAACAAGTTGCAGGAGAAGAGTATCATGTTTGGCGATGGCTACCAAGTAGCAGTTTAAATACTTCGAATATACAAAATTCAAGTATGCAGAAAAAAACGAAAGTTTGGCAAGGCCAAGCATTTGAAACTATGGAAGGATCCGTGAATAGTCCATTGAGTTCTCCTACACCTTGTCTCAAAATAAGAAATATGTTCAAACAAGATAGTGAATTTGAGAATGACTGGGAAACTAAAGTAAAGGATGCTATACTTGAAAAATGCGGAGAAGGAGTAAATATTTTCCACATCAACGTTGATCGCGGTAGTCGTGAAGGTTGTGTCTACATGAAGTGTATGTCCAAAGAAGATGCTGGTAAGGCGTACAGAGCTTTGCATGGCTGTTGGTACGATGGTGAGTTTCCCTTAAAGATAAGCTATTAGTTTATTTTCATTTTGCTAAGAAATTGTTGTTAAATATTTGTAAATTTGATATTCCAGGTCGTTTGGTTACAGTCAAATATTTGAGATTAGAAAGATATCATGAGCGATTCCCAGATGCTGTTTATTTTACCACTCCGTTGAAGCCAAGTAACAATCAGCGACTCTCTTTGCAGTCGAATTATTGGCAAACACCAATGGAAGCAAATTAAGTTTTATTACATAGCAACAAGTACTTTTTCTTTGATGGATCATAATTATGTTGGGTGTAATAAGATGAATGTTTTATTTAAAAAAACTTATTACACGGAACAATTACCTGACTAAGTGAAAATGTTATAACGTAAGTTTTTTTTGTACTTGAATCTTGTTTGAGTAAGACGCAATTGCGTGATACTCCCAATTTTATTACAGCAATTAATTGATATAATGCTGATGACAAATGCTAATATTTTTTAGTTTAATATGGTAATTATTTACAAATATCATTTTTTCAAACATTATTCTTTTCTTAATTTATATAATAAGTGAAAAGTTTAAAATAACTGTTTTTGAATTTAAAGTGAATAAGGCGTTGTAAAACAAAGACAAATTTAAATGAATTTCAATTTTCTGTGTTACTATATATTTTCATTTAGACATTTGTTTTAAAAATTTTGGTTCCTAGTACCATTGTATTTGACAGTATTAAGTTTAACATGACTAAGCATTTTGAATGCTATATTTGGTTTAGTATGGATAAAGGTTAAAACTAAAATTGTTCTTAATTTGTTTTTAATATTTGAGTCATTGGTATTATCCCGTTCTTTGTAACCAGTTATACACCTGTTAAATAACTCGTTGATTGTACAACAACACATCAGCAAAAAATGATTCAAATATTGCTGATTGTAAGCTGTAAATACATTAAAGATTTAGATTTTATTATCATCTCTATTACGGATAAAAAATAAATTAATTTAGTAGTAAAATACTATTTTTTATTAAATTATGTAAGTTTTATTTTGTCATGTTTTCAAATTCCAAGTTATTAAATGTCGGTTTATGCTATTTTAAACTTTTTCATGTTAATTTTCAAAGGCTATTTCCATCACGAACTACTAAAGTTGTATTTAATTTTTGAAAGTTGATTTGTTTCACTTTACCAAAAACTATTGATACTTTATTTAAATTCATCCTAAGCAATGGAGCACAATATAAGTTACCATGGAAATTTGCGAGGTCATGCACAGCAGTTTGAATGAATCGATCATATTCTTTTCGCGCATTGTCAGTGTTAATCGACGTGATCTAACAATATGATGTATCCAGCAATCATACTTTTGACATAAAGATCGGCGCACCGATGTCTTACAAAAATATTGTCACAAAACGTAATTATAATATTGTTTTTCTTTAAGCAGAAAAGTGTAAAAACGTAATTTGTTTTTTTTTTAAGTAGAAAACTAAATGTTTTTTATAACAAATTGATAATTTTGTTTATTTTTATTGCTTTTATATTTTAATACAGTTTTATATGTGCATCATTTTGTTAATTATTATATAAAAGCAATATTATTAATGTAAATTTTTAAACATCTAAAAATTTGCAGTATGCATTATTGTTAATAAAATAATTAATTTTTTTCAAGTTTCATTAAATTATTAAATAATTCAATAGAAACAGATTCGTTAGTTTATTTTTATGTTGGTTTTAGATTGTAATTTCGTATTAAATACTATTTTTTATTAGTTTATGTTGTAAGATATTGACAAATAGGGATTTGAAGGATAATATAAGACAAAGGTCAATTTTAAAAACTTTTCTTTATTTCTTGGGATATAGTCATTCTATGCGTCAGTCAGTGAAAGATAATTTGTAGTGTGCTGAGATTCGAACGAGCTTTAAATCTTTTGATAATTGGGTTCCTCTTACACAGTGAGGTCTTTTAAAAAGATGTCTGTGGGAGTCATGGAAACTGTCATGGGAAAAAGTGGGATCATGGAAGCTGCTGCTCAAGTTGTCACAGGACAGGTAAATCATTTCTATCAAATAACAAAATTTTGAAACATTATTAAAATTCTAAAAATAAAAAAGAAATTAAAAAATTGCCAATTTTTTATATTTCAATATAATTTTATTATTATTTACCATCAATAAATTTTTTTTTCTTTAATTACTTTCTTCGATTTCTAACAAAGATGCATATAATTTTTTATCTTAATCAGTGAACGTTTTGTAATATTATTAGTCACCAATAATTTTATTACTTAATTCTAGACAATGAATTTATTTTTTATTGTCTTGAAAATTGTTTTATCAAACATTGATTTTGTTTTTGAATTAAAGGAAAAAATAATTAAAAATTCATAATTAATTCTGTGAATTCTTTATGTTAAATCTTTGTCATGATTACTCAAGTTAAATACATTATCAATTGACATAAGTTATATTAAAAAGAAATAAACAATTCTAATCAATAAAGCAATGTCAGCAAACCTTTTTATTCTATAAAGTGTCCTATTTTTTCAATTCTTATAAAGTTATTTAAAAACTGTTACTATTTGCTATTAAAAGAGGCCCTGGCCTCCTTCCACCCTTAAACAATCTGATGGTATAGCATCAAAGAAATTTTTCTTTAGTTAGTTACAGTTCTCCAACGAAACAAATCACATCACCCTTTATATGGTAATTAAATAAGTTGTTTAAAAATTAATATTCTAATTAGGAATATAAAAATAAATCGTGTTCATAAATTCCATTTACAAATGCTCGGAATATAATGAAAGCAGATTTTCAAAATTAATTTATTTTAAAAAGTCATTTCATACTTTAAGTGAATATAAAAATAATAAAGTATTTTTTATAACAATGACTCGTACCACCCCTCGCCGTGTCCCTTCATCAACAAAACCAGTGACTTTTGGTCAACCAGTAACTCATAGCAATAATGAAGAGGATTTCGAAAACGTACGAGTTTCGCGATCTAATAGAGAACCAATTACTTCATATAGTCATTATAGTGCGATTCAATTTCAAAGAGAATTTAATAATCGCTATAATACACCCTTTGTTGTTGAATACCCTATTGCTTCTGAAACTGTAAATCAGATTATTAAAAAAGTATGTATATAATTTAGTATCAACTTTTAAAAAAATTGTGTAGAATTGTTTTTTTTTACAAATTTATTAAATTTGTTCATGCATAATAAATATAAAATAAAAATATACTTTTATTTTAGCCCAAATCCTGGGACGTAAATCGATATGCAACAAAGAAAACCATTGCTCAAGGAATGCTGGACATTGCCTTACTAACTACTAATGCATCTCAACTTAAATTTATACTTCAGGTAATTATTATGAAAGATTCTTTTGTATTCAAGTACATAAAGTTGAAAAAAATTATTAGACTTTTTTTAATAAAATCTATAATTAAATACTTGATTGAAATATTACATATGTACATATTTCTTTAGGTTGGCAGTCAACACGAATTTTACACATTAATGCTGACACTGATTGGTATTTCAATCAGTTTACAGGTAAAGATTAAAATTATGTTTGTAACTAATTTTTTTATAACAATTAACTACAAATAAGTGCATTTTGTATTATTTTTATGCTTCTCTGTAAAAAATAGAAGACAATGTCTATAGACAACCTAGATAAGTTGTCGTTTATATTAATAGTTGCATCTTTTCTTCTATGTTAATGTTTGAATCAATAATTTAAACTTTTATTAATTTTATCATTGACGTTTTGGCCTCGTAATACTTAAAAACATTTTGAAATTTAATAAGTAGAAGAATTACAAGTTTTGAATAAAATTTTTCTTTAAATCAAAACTTTAATTACTGAATTAAAATTAGATGAACTTTTAAAAGACTTGACTTTTATTTATTTATTTATTTTTTTTGTTTAATTTCGGCAATTGAAAATATTTTTGTTATTTATTATTTTAGCTTCTTCAAGGCGTTCTTTGTGTATTACTAGGATCGAGCTTTGATATAAACAAAGAAAATCATCAACGAAGGGCGAATTTATGGAACGATATTTGCATGTCAATGATGGTTTTAACAGTCGCCGTTAATGTGATATTATCTGCATTTGAAATGCGTGACACAAATCATATTGAATACAGATCAATCAAGAACGCTATTCCAACAGAAGAAGAGAAAGCGTGAAAAAATTGTAAATAAATAAAATTTCTTAACATTCTTTTATATCCGATTTAAATATAATCTAATAACAAGTCAAATATCAGTAACATTGAATTTTACATAATTCAAAATATTTTCAATTTTAAATAGAAAATTACAAATTTTACATCTATATGAATCAAATAAATTTTTTTTTATATTTTACATATAAAAAAAATTAGACATAAAATTAGGAATAATTCAAATGATTCTTTCTTATATTTTATGATAATTTTATTAAATTAAAAACATTTCTACAACAGAAAATGTACTGGGTCATGGGACCTAAACAAAATGTAATTAATATTAAATAAAATATAAGGCGACAATTAATACGTAAATGTTAAATGTTTTATCAGTTTAATAGCAGTCACTTTTTTCCACCTGCAACAACAATAATTACTTTCTTATTTTCGAATTTCTTTAATTTTATTTCAGTACTTATAAAATTTTTGTTAGTATTGTTACTTTCAAATTTTTGTTGAACCACAATTTTTTCAGATGGACTCATTTTTTGAGAAATTATTATTATTATTATCAACATCTTCATCAAAAACATTCTATTATCTTTCTTTCGTATATAAATTACATAATTTGTCCTCAAAATGAACTGAAAATGTATATTATTCTTATATTTTTTAGTAAGAAGTCTAATAAAACAGAATTACTTTGAAACATTTATTTTTATATAATATGCCTAACTATATATATTTCATATCTTACCTTTTTTTGTGCCTTTTTTTCCAACCTCAGCATGCTCATTTGATTTAGATTGTGAAGTTTTTGCACCAGAAGTTCCTCCTGATGAACCCTTCCCTCCTCCGGAATTACCTTGCTTTTGCTACAAAAATTTGAGATGTTTAAAAATTATACAAGAGAGTAGAAATAAATATTTTTCTAATTTTAATTTAACACTCACATTTCCGCCTTTATTGTTTCCACCTATAAAGGTAAACAGTAATCAAACTTTCATCATTCTTATTGTAATTGCCAAATGCGTAAAAAATTATATAACAATTTTAAATTTGTTTAAAATAAAAAAAATTAAGATATAATAATAATATTATTTCTTAATAATTATATTTACTGTACAAGTTTTATGCTTAAATAATAATTTCTTTATAATTTCAATTTTTTCATTAAATTAAATCAGCTGAAAACAATGTCTATTTTAAAATGTTTTTCTCTTTTGATGATATTAATAAAAATGTTCAACTTGACAATGAAACTTAATAAAGTCGTATAAATATATATACTTACCTTTACCCTTGGCCATGGTAATGAAATAAAAGAATTAACGAAGAATTTTTTAGAAATTAAAAAAAGAAAAACTGTATAAATGGACTTTGTGATTAACGTTAAAGGTAGCCGAAATAACGTAAATAACTAATGCAATACTAAGATGTTCCGTACTTCAATTGTTTTGCAACATCTTCAAATGTTCTTTTCTAGACGGTCACAAAAACATTAACTTCTTTACCGACGAAAATGCACTATTGCAATTTATATATAGACTATACATATGTAATATTTCAAGTTTAAATATTATTAGTACTAAGATGAAAATTATAGATTGAAATATATATGTATATACATATATTTATATAATGTAGATCAGTAGAAGTACAAAATACTACATTATAAAATATTAATAAAGTACATAATTAAAGCAAGAAAGTATTATTGTAAAAAATAAATTACATACATATATATATATAACTATTTATTAATATTTTTCTAGTTTAATCTTAATGTTTTACAACAATACTCCAACGTTGAGTTTATTCATCTTCAATTTCATTGTTATAGTTCAGTTTATGATTTAAAAGTTAATACTTTAGTAAAATACTGAATACGGTTGAATATAAATGTAAAAGCATCTATAAGTAACAAATGGTAACAAGAATTGAAGAAAATCGCATACGTATCTTTAATTCTTCTTCTGTATTGCTTCCTTATTTGCAGTTCAGTAATTGTTGACTCTTGAAATTTTGTAATTGATACAAACTGAAGAATATTATTTGTAATCATTTCGTATATGTTGATAGTTAAATACGTCTTCATTCCTTTCGATTATTGTCAGCTCCAGTGTTAATCATATTCTATAAAAGAACAAAATATCAGTTTTTAATTATGGTAGGATTTTTCTGTAATAATTATAATTTTTTTAGGTTAGGTCTACAACCTACACAATTTTGTAGTATTATTTATTAAGTAATTATAATATTGTCTATTATTTAAATTACAAAGAGAAGGGTTATTTTACTTTCAATATTGTGCTTGCATAGAATCTAACCTCTAATAGTATAGAAATATAATTTGGAATATAAGCAAATAGCTTTTTAAATATTTTTTGTACTATATTATAATAACTTTAATACACATGGTAGTAAAAACACTATGATTTTTATATATCAAACTAAAATAGAATAAATTGGAGTAAAATACATTTAGCAAGCAAATTTGAAAAAATATATATATGTATACCTGGATTTTACTGATGCTTTATTGTTTGAACAGAACTAGTAGTAGTAGGTACTTTTTTAAATTGACCTTACAAAAATTGTAAACCAGCTTTTTACTTTGACTAATTATCACATCCAACATTACATACTACGTTTCTTTAATTATAGAAAAAAGCAAAAACAGCTTGGCGTCTTTCACACATTACAATGTCGAATAAGCACTTAAGCAGTGATCATGTTCCGTAGTAGTCCGACAGATGACGTTCAATACCTGAAAATTAATAAAAATTTTAATTAGACGCATTTTCATTATAGAAAAAATAAACTTTGAAAGCTATTTTACTTTATATGTATGATCATACGATTTTACATATAATATAAAAATTACGAAAACATGATAATTAATTATAAGTACATATAAAAAAACTGTATTTGGGAATGGGTTTTGAAAATTTTGTATACGTCGATGGGCATTGTTGTGACTACCGTTATAAAATTGTATTATTAGATTTTGAGGTTTCTGTATTGCTTTCATTAGAAAGTTCTCCAGTAAGAAATGATTTTCAGAATCAACAAATAATATCTGCTCAGCAACGCTGTTTTATTGATTAATAAACAAATTAATTATTCTGATATGATTTATCAGTATAATAATATTATAATAATATTCTTTAGAAATTATATTTTAGGTAGAAAACATTTATTATTCATTCTAAAAAAAATAATTACTCAATTTTATCATATTCCTTCATATCCTTCATAAAACCTACGTTAAATCTACTTTTGGGAACGGTTACGAATCGAGCAAATCGATAACAAATTATAATTCAAGCCTCTGTCTGCTTTTAGGCATTACACATAAAATCGAACCTGGAACACACCATATATGGTATACACGGCACTGTTATAACGGAAGTTGGAAATGCACAAGATCTTTATAAAGGGAACTGATTCTTTGAAAATATTTATGCATCTAAAAAAACTATTTCAAAATATTAATAATTTAGAAATTAAGTATATGTTACTTTTCTTACTTTATACGTTAAAATATTATTAAAAAACGACAGGTGTTATGAACTATTTTTTCCATTAGTAAAAAATTGATGAGTTCTGCGGTCAGATTATAACCAATCATAGCAATGATGACAACATGAAGGACCAATCAACGATCAGAGGGGGGAAGTAAACTGATACTATAAATACCAAACAGACGCGCACCCGCGCGCAGTATTCGTCTTCTCTTTCAACGGCATTGTTGTATAGTTTGCAGAAGCCGCATTACCTGCTTCAGCCAACAATCAACTTTCCGTTTTACTTGAAAGGAGAACTACATTAATATTCAAAATGGTAAGTTTTAATATATTAATATCAATATACTTGGTTTTAATTATATATCTTAATTTTCCGCAAAAGAGAAAGTTTTTTTGTAACGTTTTCTTGGCGTTTACTCAACCATAGATTCGGCCATATTGTAACGGTTAACTACCGGCCGGCTCCACCCTTTTTGTGACTCATGTTTCTAGCCCTACCCTTGAAGATTTCTCAATTATTCTACCATATCCTTGAGATAATAATTTTATTAAGTAATTTATTTTTACCTATATCTTTCAACACGGTTTTTTTATAAAATTTTTTCAGATGGAAAATGAAAACTAAAATTTATAATTTGGGCTTCCTTTCATTGTGATATAAATTTTCAAAAATTTGATTCTACTGAAATTCAGAATAATTTAACTATATACAATGTTTTATTTTCTAAATACTTAGGGGGAGTGGGAAAGTCATGATTTATATTTTCTTATGGTAGAACATTTTTTAGTTTCGTTTCTAAATTTAGCATTAACTCGAATTAAAAGAGTCTCCTGTTTTAATTCTTTTTTTGGAATTATTTTTAGAACAAAATTTATTTTATTTTTAGCGTGAATGTATCTCAATCCACGTTGGTCAAGCTGGAGTCCAGATTGGTAATGCCTGCTGGGAACTTTACTGTCTGGAACATGGTATCCAGCCGGACGGTCAAATGCCCTCCGACAAAACTATCGGTGGAGGTGATGACAGTTTCAACACCTTTTTCAGTGAAACTGGTGCTGGAAAACATGTTCCTAGGGCTGTCTTCATCGATCTTGAACCAACAGTAGTCGGTAAGTTAAAAATGTTAAATTGCAATTTTCGTTGTCTTATAAAATATTAATTTATATATATATATATATATTCTATTCACTGAATAATCTTTCATTTGAAATTTACAGATGAAGTACGAACTGGAACATATCGTCAGCTGTTCCATCCAGAGCAACTCATTACCGGTAAGGAGGATGCAGCTAACAATTATGCTCGAGGTCACTACACTATCGGAAAAGAAATTGTTGACTTGGTTCTTGACCGCATCCGCAAATTGGCTGACCAATGTACTGGACTCCAAGGATTCTTAATCTTCCACTCCTTCGGTGGAGGCACTGGATCTGGATTCACATCTCTTTTGATGGAAAGACTCTCTGTTGACTATGGAAAGAAATCAAAATTGGAATTTGCTATCTATCCTGCTCCTCAAGTTTCAACTGCTGTTGTCGAACCCTACAATTCTATTTTGACAACGCACACTACCTTGGAACACTCCGACTGTGCCTTCATGGTAGATAATGAAGCTATCTACGACATTTGCAGAAGAAATTTGGATATTGAACGACCAACATACACAAATCTTAACAGACTGATTGGACAGATTGTCTCTTCTATTACGGCTTCTCTTCGTTTTGATGGTGCTCTTAATGTGGATCTTACCGAATTCCAAACCAATTTGGTACCTTACCCAAGAATCCACTTCCCTCTGGTCACTTATGCTCCAGTCATTTCTGCTGAGAAGGCATATCACGAACAACTTTCTGTTGGAGAAATTACAAATGCTTGCTTCGAACCAGCCAACCAGATGGTCAAATGTGATCCCAGACACGGCAAATACATGGCTTGTTGCATGTTGTACAGAGGAGACGTTGTTCCCAAGGACGTTAACGCTGCAATTGCAACAATCAAAACAAAGCGCACAATTCAATTTGTTGACTGGTGCCCTACTGGTTTCAAGGTAAGATATACAATCTATTTTTACTTTAGTTGTAACTAGCTACAATTTCTTGAGATTAGTATCTAATTAATAAATAAAATATAAGTTTTGAAATAATATTTAATTGTATTGTTTTATTCTTTTCAAGGTCGGTATCAACTATCAACCTCCAACTGTTGTTCCGGGTGGTGATTTGGCTAAGGTACAACGAGCAGTCTGCATGTTGTCCAACACAACAGCCATCGCTGAAGCTTGGGCAAGACTTGACCATAAATTCGACTTGATGTATGCCAAACGAGCTTTCGTACATTGGTACGTCGGAGAAGGTATGGAAGAAGGCGAATTCTCAGAAGCCAGAGAGGATCTTGCTGCTCTAGAGAAGGATTACGAAGAAGTTGGTATGGACTCTACCGAAGGTGAAGGAGAGGGAGCAGAAGAATACTAGAGAACTACAATTTGATCATTTTATGACATTCCTCTCTGCAATTTCAAACCAATATCTTTTTCACCAGTCTTTGTTTACAGTTTTTGCCAGTTGAATAAAATACAGTAATTTTCAGCAACTTATATACATGATTTGTTATTTTCCTTCAATCACATAGAAACTTTTAAAACTTTGTAAAATATATATTTTTACTTTTTATTATACTTCATTTGACTTAAAAAAATATATTTAACTTTAAACTTGAAATTATTTTATAAAAATATATTAATGAAATTAGAAAAAGAGAACGTAATTAAAATTATTTTACCATATATTTAATATTTCATAATATATTAACTATTACAATAATAAATTGCAATTATATTGTTTAATAATACAATAATTATTGTTATACGATAGCATTTCATCGGAGAGGAGTTTTATCTACTCCGTGCCTGAAAACGCATTTTCTGTTTTGCAATTTCAATTTATCAGTTTACAATCATCTCGTCCTTTTTTTTTAGAGAAAAATACAATAGAAAATGGAAAGAATCGAATTTGTGACTGATTCTTTTTTTTTCGATATTTCCTGTACAAAAAAGCTATTTAATGTTTACGTACATCACATTATTAATTTCTGATGCTCATGCAAGTGCTATTAAATATTTACTTCACAATCGCAGTCCACAATTATATTATTACAATATCAATAAAAGTAATGAAAGGAACATCAAAAATAACGAACACAAGTCGTTCGTGTCGTTGCTCAATTCGCTTTAACCCGCATTCATTTTTAAAAGTAAAATTTTATTTTAAATAAATCAATAGAATTATTTACTAAATAATAATTAAGAAATCATTCAAGTATTAAATATATTTAAAATAATTTATTGGTGTTTAATATTTTTTTTTATTAGCAATTTAGACAAAAAATATATATTCCAAAAAGTAAACAACCAATAGATAAACACTTAAATTTATTATAAAAATGTACAACTAGAAAAATTATTTAATTCCTTTTATAATGGTTAGGTAACAATTGAATGATTCTTGATTATTTATTATCAAAATTATACAAACTATCATAAAAAGTATTTGATAATAAATTTTTTTTACTGTATTCCTGTAATAAAATTGATTAACGCATTCTCTAAAATTAAAATAATAGGTATAATGATCAGTAAGACAACTAAAAAGAACAGTCATAAATGGAAAGCTATATAATTTTGTAAAACATTAGCTTTGCAGAATTTTTAGTTTCATTTTATATAAAAAAAATATAAAAGAATGTACCACAAAGACTTGAAAAAGATTTTTTTCATTAATAATAAAAAATAATTACTAATATAAATGGTACTTGTCAAATAAAATAAAATTTCTTAAAATCTAAACGAATTTTGTCTAAAAAAATATTATTTACAGAAAGTATTGTTTAAATAATGTTTCGCATTTTTTATTAAAACATTTGTAAGATTTAAATACAGGTGGTGTTTTAATTCACAATAAAACAAATAATTAAAATGCATTTTGCCCATCTTGAAATGAAATTTCATAACTCGAAATTAATAAAATAAAAACGAATAAAGATATATACCTATAAAAAAAGCACTTTGGAAATTATTGCAAGCAAGTGCAGCGTGTTTCTTAATGGCAAAACTAATACAATGGCTCTAAGGCTCGTTTTAGCGAGTTGAAGTGAATCGATAAAAAAAAGGTTGATTATTAAGATTTTAGTTTAGAAATAAGCTGAGTCATTTCAGTTTTCTTGGCCATATTTTGTGAGACTGCACATCAATATTTCATTATTCATTATCACGTCCTTATTTAGCTTAATAATTATATCTTCCATACATATTTTAATTAAAACAATTAACGTGATAATTTTATGGAAGATGGACAAATGCACGAGTTTAGATATTGCTACATAAAGCGTATCGAAGTTATATTGAACTTTTTTTGTAAACTGTTAACTTCGATTACTTTTTTACCTCATCGATTCCTAATAGCGATCGTGAGCGCTCGCTAAATCTTCATAGGCCATTTTTAAAGCGGAAGAGAAAAACAATGTGCAAAGATAAAAAAAGCCACATTCGTTAATATTTCGCGAATCTAAATATAATCCTTTCTTTTTATAGAAGGTGGCTCACGATATTCGCCTTACCCTTCCGACTAAGTATCAGGTACGGAGGATCTAGAGAAATCAATCGGAGATCACCATAGAAGAAAATTTTTTTGCGACGTATCTTATGCGCAATTAACTTGCTCTCCTTAAATAAAAACGTTCTAACGAGAGTGTTTGTATCAGAGGCGATCGAAACTTATGAGATGATATTTAACCAATAAATGTCCTTTATTAATGTACTAGCTTAAAAATCTTCTCACTATAAAGTTGCTTAAAATAGGAAATAAACTTTATTAGAGCGCCTTCAATTACATATGCACAATTGTTAAAAAAAACAATCCACTCTCTACAATTATATTCGAATAGTTAAGAGAGTTAGAAATTTTAAAAGTGCGCTCACATTTGTCGAATTATTATTAGGGAAAAGTCAAGTAGCATCGGACCTTATTAAAAATTCTATTACAATTTATCAAATATTTTTATGAAATACATGTTAATTGCACCTCAAATTATTTAATATAAAATTGTTCCCGTTTCTACTAGAAACACGTGATAAATACATTCTAAACTTGTCACCTTTATATTTTATTATTCATTATAATTTTTTGAAATAAGTAAAAATAAAAAATCAATTGTAAATAAAGTCAATTGTTGACAAAATATTGTCAAAATTCATTAAATCGAATAAAAATATATAATTCTATACAAATATGTTGGTAAAATATTTTTATAACCAAATTATGAAATTAAAACCATTGAAAATATAAATTAAAAAATCTTAGGAAGACGGTGCTACCAGAATTTATCCTAATATTATAATATTTTTTTTACAAAATATTCAATCACAAAATGCACAAGAGGGTAGAATCCGGTAGCATATAATAACTTTCGAATAGAACGTTTCGTGCAATTTACCCGAGAGTGTTAAAAGCACATTATAACGATAATTACGAGAGTGAGTTTCTTGAGATTTAAATATAATAAAAAGAGCGCGACTCTTAACAAATTAAAAACGTTAACAATACAATAAAATTTTCTTATTGTAGACGTAATGCGATGGCAGTCTTGAGTCCTGGAAAGATGCTATGATTGTTTTGCTCGAATGCTTCGGTCGATAGGTACTCGAAACAATTTACTTGTTCGCTAAGTGCTTTATCACATCTAGTTCCTCATTCTGAACTCGCATTTCGATTCCGGATTGGATGTGTCAACGTTTACTTATGGTAAGTTTTCCTTTGTGGCAGTGTCTGAAATCAAATAATTCGATAATTGGAAAACGAAAAAGAAAATCTTATATATTTATAATCAACACTAAATTATAATGTAAATGATGATTTAATAATTCTCAGTGTGTGAAATATATCCTCTATCGTAAAAATTTACGATGAAAAACGGTGCCTAACATAACGGACAATTCAGAACTCGTTATAAATGAAACCGTTCTTTTTCTACGTAATAAAACTAGCGAGCTCAACTATCCTATTCTAAGGATTAATGCCATTCAGCTTTTTAGAACGTACAGTCATAAATTATCAGTAAACAATTTAGTCTTTACAAAACTTTTTAAAAATTCAGGAAGGTAAGAAAATTCTAATTTCTTTTAAACAGGTAGCCTTCCTTTAAAACTTGATTTATTTCCAGCTTATGCATAGACTATAGACTGTGTAAAGGCTAAATTTTATTAATCAATAATATTTACTTATTTTACTATCTTGAATAAATTTTAACGTTTTTCAAATTGAGTTTCTAAAAAATCTGTTAAATTTGATGAATTCTCAACAACTTCCCATGCCGTGACAAGCATTTTAGCTATCATTTTAAAAAGAAATGATATATTTTTAAAAGTGAATCTTTACTCAGACTTGAATGTTTAATGAAATAAGAAATTATGAATATACATACCGTGTTTAGAACTACCTACGCCTCAACAGGCTTCTTCTTTTCCTTTTTCTTTTTTAGGAAAGACGGCGTCCTCAGTCCCTTCTTCTTCTTCTTCTCTTTCTTAGGAGATTCTTCGCTGACGCTGACATCCTGCGACATGGAACCCTTAACATGGAAGGTCCCAACCTTAAACTTTTTCTCATGCACATGCAGTGTTGTGATTCTTTGAATAACCCTAACTTTCAGTCTCAATCCATGCCAGCAGCGTATATAGCAAATAGCTTGCTTACAGCACTATTCTTTATTAATTCTATTGTATATAATTTTTTAATAATAAAAATCTATCTGAATATTTTCAATGAAGTGATGGATGTATGTACATACATGTATGGATGACTGAATAATTTAATTTAAAAATTTTTCTATTTAAGTTTTTAAAAATTCTTAAAATAATATAGAACTAATTTTTTTCTAGAAAATTAAAAATGAAGGTATGAATGAGAAGATGTTCAAATTTCTTTCTGAATCATGGAGTGTGCAATACGAATATTATTTATATAATACTGAATAAAAAGACTGAAAAAGAGAGTAATTTTCTGAAACTTTAAAATCTTTTTTAAATAATTAAAAATGTATCAATTATTTTTTTCTAAATAGTAATGATCTATTTATAATAATATTAAGTTTCAGAAAACTAGACAACGTTTATAAATCTTTGCATACATTATATATGTATGTGCATGGAATTAAGATATCAATAAGTAAAAATGGAAAAATTTTCTCTCTAAAAATTAATAATAATAAAAAATGAACATATATAACATATTCAAAGATTGATTAAAGTTAATTTAATAAGACATAACGAACCTCTTTGCTACTATGTGAAAATGTGCTGTGATGCGCATCAGAGTGATCTCCATTTACAGTGTTTTCCCCTGTAACATAAAATAACAAAATGAAAATTTTCTTCAATGACATTTTATTTGCAAAGAATATTCATATATAAATATTCTTAACAAATTTTGGAAACTTTCCAAACCCAAAACCCACAAGAAGAAAATCTATACTTTGGATAGAGAGGAAAGGAATCTTACCTTAATAAATATTAAGCTTGATAGACGTGTAAAATAGCTATAAATTCTTGCAATTAAATGCTATGAGAAAGCCAATCAGAGCATGAATCTTGTTACCAAAAAATGATACTGCCAAGGCATTTTATAATTAAAATGAGCTAGAAATTTTTGTTATTTATAAGAACAGAAATTACGTAAAGCTCATTAAAATTATTTTTGAAATAAATAAATGAGTGTTATTAATGAACCTTATAATCGATATGTACAAGAAAGATGGTGACCATAAGGACTAAGATATCAAAAAAATATAAATATATAATACCATAAACCAAAAATGCACCTTAGAATAATAGTAATTCAGTGCTTATGAGCAACTTCTTCCTTCCACAACCATTTTTATGTGTTTCGTTTTTTACAAAAGATTCTTTATTTTCCAATGAAATTATGATATGAAATATAATTATAAATAAATATGATATGAAAAGCCAAAAGATTAATCACGTGCTATTTACATAGCGAAAAAAACATAATGGCAATTGTGCAGAAACAAAAAAAATACAATATTCCTTAAATACAAAAAAAAAAACGATTTTTTAAACTTAAAAAATCACAAATATACCATTACGTTTTTAAAATGCTCTTAATTCTAATTGTGACGTTAGTTTAAGCGTCTATCGATATCACGACAGGTTAATCGTACCTGCTTTGTTAACGGTTAGAAATTTTTTATCTTTTCAAATCGATTTTGAATCCTCAAATGTAACACTTATAATGTATTAAATAATTATTAAAAAATACTACTCTGTTTTGTATTTAAATATATAGAAAAATTTATAAAGATATATTTTATAATGATGTAAAACGTAAAAATCGTTTTAAAATTAATAAACTTTGAAATATATAGATTTAAAATCTATTAAGAATGTATTATAAAGTTTAAACCGTGCTTCCTATTCTATACTTTTTTTTTTCTTTTTGTAAAAGTATTATGTTTAAAAAGCGTTAACGTGCTTAAAAGTTTTGAAATTCTTTTGAATTATAACTTTATATTATTCTAATATATCACGAGAATCATTCTTTAAACTAATTGATGAATGACTGTCAGTGTCAGAAAGATTCATTTGAGTAATTACTCTATACAAGCTTGTCTCTTCATATTTCGGCTGCTCACTTAATGATGAAAATTCATTTTTCTTAAAACTGCAACAAATTGCACTGTCATGTTCTTCAAGATGTTTCTCCAGTTTCATGAATTCTTTAGTGTCGTAGGAATATGTCATATAATCAGGTTGATTTCTGTAAGATGTCCCCATTTCATGACTAGTTTCAAATTCAAAAGAGTGATGATCTTGCTTATTAATTTCTATACAATCAGTTGATAATTTTGTATCCCTTTCTGAAATCATTGTACTTGCTGAAACATCAGCGAAGTTTAAAGTAGTGTTATTATAATTGTCCTTTTCCAGTCTATGTGGAATAGATTCACTTAATTTTCGCATTTCCAAATTCGAAGACACATCGGCATTATATTCCAATTCTGAAGTTTTGTCGTTATCACTTACATCAGAAATAGAATACGTGGCATTTTGATTTTCATCGTAGTCGATATCCTGAAAAGGATCTTCCAATTTATCAATCAGTTCTTTGGTTGTATCCATCTGTTTATCTGCACTGCTTTTCCAGGATTCACTTGCATCTCTGCAGGTGAAAAAATCTAGACTAGAAGGAGAAATTAAAGATTGATCAAAGGATTTTTGAATTTCGTTGTAATTAACAAATTCATTAGACTCGTTGACTTCTTCAATTGGAGGGAGCTTTGATGATGATGCTTCTTCGCCTATATTCACTTCCAGGCAACACGTACAAATTGTTCTTTCATCTTTTTCTTCGAAGTCGCCGAAATGAATGAATGAAGGAGTTTTTTCAAGTAATTGAAATCTTTCATTTTTACAAGTCTCTTCTATTTTATTTTCCCTGACGTTCCACAAGAAACTGACTTCTTGATCATTTAGCACTTCAGTTCCTCCCATATTTGATACGCAAGGATCGAGTCTTAAAATTTCTTTTTCTCTACTATTATCAGATTTTGTGTCGTTGTCCGTCGATTCGGAAGTTACTTCCTGCTCAGCAAAATTTTCTGACTCGGTTGAATGAACCTCGGAAGGAGAGGAGTTTAAAGTACTGGTTGGATATTTCATATTTTTATCATTGCTAGATGGAAACATGGAAATTAATTTATCTTTTAAGTTCAAAACATCATCTTCGTCGTCGCTTTCCGTAGAATTCTCATCCAAAGTATTTGGCTGCATTTCTTGAAAATTTAAATCATCTTCTAAATTTCCCTCCTGAATATTTAAATCTTGATTTTGACTGTCGCTCATCAGATGTAAAAGCTTTTTTATACACTCCTTATCCTTTTGTGTTGCAGATAAATTTTTATTTTCTGTTGGCAAACATTTGGAGCAATCACAAGGCAAGATGTCGTCATCCTTCATGTTCTTGAGAAGTTTTTCCAATCCAACTTCATTTTCAACTTTATAATTATCGTCAGAGATTTTATTCGGGCACTTTTTAAGTTCAATGTTAACTGTTTCTTTAAGTTCTTTTGGAATACTAACTGCAGGATTTTCATAATCAAATTTATCGATTATGTGATGAATATATTCTTCAATTACAATAAAATTGTCTAAATTCTCTTCTTCTCCTACTAAATTCTTTAAAGTGTTAGACTGCAAATCATTGTCAATTTGAGAATTTAATTCCTCTTGATCATTACTAGGCAAAGTAGAAATTATTCTTTCGATAATATCTTTAACAATAAGATATGCGTATATTCTATTTTGCATCAAAAGTGTTGCTTCTTGTTTCAAATTTTTCATATCGATGTACATATTTAAACACGTTATGTCGTAAATAATATCATCAACGTAATTCGTTGCTCTTGCATAAATTTCCGTTTGTTCTAAACCGTTGAGTATGTCATTTACAGATGAGTTTAAACCATTCTGAAAAGATTCATCTTCATTTTTCTTGAGTTCGAGATATGTGGAACTTGGAAGTTCTAAAATATCAGAACCTTGAGTGGAATTATTTTCAATATCAGACAAGGACTCATCGCTTAAAGAATCGCCTGAAAATTTTATATTTGGACATGATTTGATGAGATCGAGTTGTCTCTGTGTATCCAAAATATCATCTTTTTTTATCTTAATGCTCGCAAGATCAAGCCAATCAAATAAATCGTGTTTTGAATTTCTACTGGAATTCAAATTATCAAAGACTTCAAAACTTTCAAGACTGAGTCCCATCATTTCAATAGAAGTATTTTTACTAGAAACACCTTTTTTTGATGACAGTTCCGCAGACGGAGTCAGACTATAAATCAAACTCATATTGGTTGGATCTAAATTGTATTTAAGAGAATTATCTGTCTCGGGAAGATTTTCAAATGTCGTTATCGAAGATGAAAAATTAACGTTAATATTATTGATCATGTCAGTGATGCTGTCTCTTCTCTCGCAGCGCTTTGAAGATGTTGTGGATGAAATT
This sequence comes from Leptopilina clavipes, assembly GCA_001855655.1. NCBI lineage: Eukaryota > Metazoa > Arthropoda > Insecta > Hymenoptera > Figitidae > Leptopilina > Leptopilina clavipes. The sequence goes on from JUFY01032354.1 coordinate 178,892, forward strand.
AATTCGATGTTATTTCCAATATTCTCAGTCTCATGATAAGTATTAGCAGATTCATTTTTTGAAGAAATTTTATTGATTTCCTTTTTAACACATTTCTCACCTTTATCTTGTTTATGAACAATTTTCTTGTAAACTTTTGAAAATAATTTATCAACATCCACATCGGAATGTTTGAATGAAAATATTTCATCTATAAAAGCTTCAATGTTTTCACCGTGTGCTGAGCTCTCTAGTTTTTGCGGAGGGAATCCTTCGATATCTTCTATATTTTCATAGTCAATATTAAAAAGTTCATCAAACGTATCTTCTTCTGATTTAACTTTAATCTCGTACCTAGAAAATAATTCTTGCAAATAAAAACTCTCCTCTTCTTTGGCACTGAAAGAATTATTTTCTCCTTCTGAAGATGAGGAAGATATTTCTTTGACAAAGTCTTCATATTTTATATCAATCTGATCCTGTGAAATGCTTTTGCAGTTTAAAGTTTCGTCTCCTTTAAATTTATTCTCCTCACTTATATTACTTTGATCAGGTTCAATTGGGTTCTCATCCTCAGTTGTATAGTTTTGTTGCTCATCTACATTTTCTAGTTTTTCGCTAACTTCATTTTCTTTTATATCATCTAAAATTAAATCCTTTTGAACGTCTAACTCACTACTTGTATTGTCTTCTTTGGTTGAAATTATATCTTCGTTTTTATATTTAACAAAGATTTCTTTTTCATCGAACATATTATTGCTATTTAATAGAGATCCACTTGCTTCTGAACTATTTGATGAAATTTGCAATTCATCCTGGACATTTTTATTTATGTGAAAAGAACTTTCTTTCGAGGATATTTTTGAATAGAAAGTTTCATTCAAATTTACACTCTCATTTGATGTGCTTTTACTTTCATCTGTAACTGATGAATCATGATCATTATGATAAGATTTACAGTTACATTTTTCATTCTTAACTTTAATTGTCATCTTTTCTTGTTCACATGTTTCACTTTCTATTGTAGGGATAGCTTCATTAATATCAGTATTTTCATGATTAATTGATTCCTTTACATCTTCAGAAACTTCTTCATTGACAGGAGATTGTTTTTCTTGTTCATTTGTTTCATTCTCTATTATAGGAATAATACAATCATTACTATCGAAATTTTGACGAATAATCACTTCTTGAAAATCTTCAGAAACTTGAGTATTAACAAAAGGTTGTGTTTCTTGGTTGTATATTTCTTGCACGTCTTCAACTGCTTCTTCTGTAATCACTTTTGTATTTATATTTTGATTTGAAAAATTGTTGACAACATTTACAATCTCATTTTCGTTTGGAGTGAAATTATCATCGACAGATTTATTTTTTACACTTTTAGTTTCATTAAAATTTTCTTCATCGCTTAAAATAATGACACTGTCATTTTGATCCACATGGTGTTCATTAACAGATATTTGCTCAACTTGTTTGCTTTCATTAGATGTGACATCTTCTTCCTTCGGATCCGTTTCAATCAACTCATGACTGTCAAGTTTAATTTCGAAATTTGAATTTAAAACTTTTTGAACTAAACTTGGTGCTTGTAACGGTTCGCTGAGTGATTCAGGGGAAAAAGGGTCACTTTCCAAATCACTTTCAATTTGTTCTTCAAAATCTATATTAAGTTGTTCAGTAAAATTTATTTCTTGACAACGATCAATATTACATTTGACTGTAATTATTTCTTCATTCTTGAATTTCGTATCCATTTCAGATTTTGCACCACTAATAGAATCGCTGTCTGTGGAGCTAATTACATCACTGCAACGAATCAAAGGATGAAAATTTGTCTTAATAACACTATTTTTAAAATTATTATCAACTGATGTATTGGCAACTTTGGGCAAGATATTCAATTTCTTGACGCACCGTTTTTTGGATTTACTTGAAAGAGTTTTGGATATGTTTCCTATATCCTTTAATTTCGTACCATCATTTTCCAAATGCTCTTCATTACTCTTTAAAGAATATTCTGTTTTATTTGTAACACCGACTAAAATATTATTTTCATCTCGCAAGTCTTTATAATCTTTTATCTTTGGATTAACTTTTTTGGATAAATTTTTTTTCGCGTTATTTCGATTATTGTCAAAAATTTCAGTTCCATTTTCATTAATACTACCATTTAAATTTAAAATGACGTTAGTACTTTTCTTTAATTTGTCATCATCAACGAGAGGCTTAACTGACGCACGCGAATTTGGACCGTTAAAATTGTCTGATAAATTGTTTTTGTTTATTCGCTTTTCATAATTTTCAAAAAATTCGCGTTTTAGAATATTATTTTTTCTCGAATTATGGAGATGTCGCGATTTTTTATCATGTACCACGTTATTCTCTAGTTCAGAAGATAATGTTGGCGACTCAATTTTCATCAGAACGGGTTTCATGATTTCCGCGACTGTTGTAGTTTTCGTAACTTCTAAACGAGGATTGTCGACGGATTCCGAAGATTGCCAGCTTGAGTAAGATAAACCTTCAATTTCACTGCTGCAGGTACTCGACGGACCGTTATCTGTAACCACATTGTCCAACAAACCTCAAACCATATACAAAATTACTTTAGCTAATTTTACGATACTATCGAAATTGACTCTTTTTCGGCTCATATGAAGAAAAAGTTTTAGTAGCATTAATATTTTGTTAATTGCGTGCTATATCCCTTGTACCTTTTTCCAAACCATAGTAAAACTTTAACATAGCCATCACATAATAATTCTCATCACTACACTGTTTAATGTTTTATGTACAAATTATCAATTAAAGTGGCATTATTTTTAAACAAAGTAATGCAAAATAATTTAATACTAATAATGTAAAATGTCACAAGCTAATTTGTGGTTACTATGTTTTCATTATTATGAAATATAAATTTCAATTAAGAAAAAAGTAAAAGAGAATAACGCTAGTGAAAATGTTAATATGTAATTAAATTGATATCACTTTTTTGAAATCATTATTTTTGATCTATGATAAATAGTAATCGAATGCAAAACAAAGAAATGTAAAATAGAGTGCAAGAAGCTGATAAATAAAATATAAAATTGTAATGAGTGCTTTTAAAGCATGGCGTGAATAAATTGATTAAATTTAAATATGAATAAGATTTAAAAAATAAAAATTTATAAAATAGCGTTTACCAGCTTTTTTGCTCAATCTTACCCATATTTTTTTCAAATTTATCGTGAATTTAAAAACTAACCTCGTTTGTTGACATTGTTTCGTGATTCAATCGTCGAACGCCGCATCTCATTAAGGAATTCAGTAGTAGCATCCACTGCACATTCAGAACAAGATAACACATGCAATTCTCAAGTTTACAAGTAAAATGCACTAATAAAATCAACGAAATATTGAAATTATACATTAAAATACCTAAAAAAATTTCCAATAATTTGAAAAAAAGTTTAAATAAATTTAATTAATTAACAACGATAAGTTTATTGAATTTATGAATAGCATAATACTTTATAAAATTATTATGGGATGAATTATAAATTTAAATTAAAAAAAAAAAATAATAGAAATCTTGTCAGTGTAGCGATTATTTTATTTTCAATTTCTATTTGCATGCATCGTGCTTTAACTGTACCTTACCGCATAAGAGGAGTTTCCACAACCTTTGATTCTACAGAATAATCTACTTCGCAAACAATTCAAGCTCATGTATTGTTAAAAACTTCATACACTCAAATAAGAAATTGTTACAGGCTCTACAGTATAGTCTAGATTTACAGTATAGTGTAAAAAGAAGTGATACTTCATAGGAAAGGTAAGAAAAGGAATATGTAACAATACATCTACAATTCGCATTTAAAAACAATCGTTCCTTATCAAAATGAAAAAATCACTATTTTCATCATTTGCTAAGTATACACTCAATGTAAGTTAACTTTCTAAAAAGGGTTTAAACTACTTTTAGAATATTTTCAAATTTCTATTATTGTAACCAGTCGATATAAATGACTAAAAATATGATAATAAATAAATACGATACGACTCAAAATATGTGGATACTTATTCCTCTGATTAAAAGTTTATATAGCATGCATTGGTGCAAAATCATTAATTTTTTTAATAAATTGGCAAACTTACCATCGCTTAATACAACTTCTGGTTGACTTGGCACAGGCACTTGTTTTGTTGCTATCCGTAATACTCTGGGTTCTGCAAGTACAATAAAATGATAAAGGTATTCCTTACACAAATAATAAATGTTAATTATTCTAGTATAGGTAATTAAATTGCAAATTTTTTAAATCTTACCATCTCTACTTTCTTCTTCTGTTTCGGAAGTGACTGAGACTGGCGATTGGATTGGACTTTTGGCAGTACTAGATTCGTGCGTTGCTCGACTAATGTTAAATGATGACAGGGCTTCCGATTCAGACTGCGATTCATCGTCTGTAAATCGTCAAATAATATTTAGAAAAAGTGTCAGTTAATTACGCATTTACATTATAGAATTCAAAAAATATTTTTATTGAAATTGCTAATAAATATTAAATTAGTTACTTACAAGGGTCTCCTTTTTGTTTTCGTTCGACATCTTTTTTGTATTGATCGAGTTCTTGATCGGTAATGGCGTCAAATGGATTTTTGGCGTATGGTGTCTTGTAAACCATTGCGTTATGTTGAAATCCTCTTTGAATTATACCTTTGCTGGCTGCACCTACCAAAACTACTTGTTCTCCAGTTCCACTGATAGTAGCGTCCTGAAAGTCACGATTAAAATTTTTTAATCTATTTACTTTTATTTATTCTACTATATTTAGTAATTATTACAAAAGACTAATTTACCTGCATTTTTTTAGCTTCTTCCCATGTGACACCTTCCAAAATATGAGATTGTGGCCCAGCTGAGATCTTATCTGCCCTTCGATAGTCTTTGATCTATTATAAATATGAATTAATAAAAAGAAATAAAATACTATCCACATCATTAAAAGAGTCAACAATTTTTTTTTATAGATATAAATAAAACCATAAAATTTAATAAAAACAAGATTTACTTACCTGTTGTTGAAGCTGCTTGAATTCCTTTGGGTTGGTATTCTTGGGCACAAACTGAAGGGCACTCTCAATCTTGACTGGAGTACTGCTATGCGTCGGTGATCCGTCTGTCACCCACTGCACACAAAACCAGAGTATAAGACAATTTTTTAACGTGTAATTAATAATTAGTAGCTTAATGAGACTGCAGTGAAATGACTCTCGCATGTAATGTGTGCCTGTATTTCATCTTAAAAATAAAAACTTGCAATTGATATATTTATATAAATTGCGAAAAATTTCAAATATAAAATACCCTTGGGCTATCTCGAATTTTATTTTTAAAAAAAATTTGAGGCGCAATGGGTCAACTAATCTGGTTTTGTTAATGCAGTGGATGTACACCAAGGCCACCGATAGTTTAAAAAATGATGACCAACAGGCACACATTCATACAGAGTTACGTCTTGAAATTCGACTACTCTAATTAATAAGTATATGCTAAGAAAAATGTTATGATCATGTATAATTGTCTTGAAATAAATGTTCCTCTAATTGTTGAGAAATATTAGATTGACTTTAAAAAAGTCATTTAATTAGTATAATGTGCTGTCAATGAACTAAAGAACCCACAATCCCATAATTTTTATGTGAATTAATTAATGAAGAAATTCGAAATAAAGATGAGAATAAAAGCTTGGATTAAATATCATTTAGTGCGTTTTAGAAAAGAAAGAAGATTCCTATCTCGAGAAAAAGGAAAGTAAATAATGCATGAAAATAGAATTAATAATAAAAATAAATATGACTTAGTCCATTGTATCAATCCAAGTAAACGTGGATTCCAATTACCTCCTCAGCGTTTTGATCCACCCACTACAAAAAAAGTCAAAAAACAAATATTGAATTTTGACTACTTTTCTAAAATAACCTTGTTTTTTTTTCTTTTATTTGCATTAATATACTAATAAAATTTTACTATGTCTCTTTTAATCTCATTCACAACCTCACACTTTGTGGTTTCATAACGATTCATTATAGAATAATTTGATTTCTTTGTTAAAATTAGGGGATATACCTTTATTCAAATATTAATACTCTACAAAAAGAAATGTTCATGAAAATTTTATCATCAAAGCAGTTAAGTTATACAAACAGATTTCTATTAAACAAATTTTTTGTGCTACCGAAATATGAAAGCAGTATTTTTTTTAAATTAATAATTTTCAAAATAAATGTTTTAAGAACATTTTATTATAACGTGTGTCTTTACTCCTTTCATGAAATCCACTTTATTGAATATAGAATATATTTATAGAAAAGGAATGCCTTTGGAATGTTTTAATAGACTAATTAATTACATTACTAGGTTAATAAAATATCAAGTTGAAATAAATATTTTTCAGGTGTACAAATTTTTGGATTTGGTATAACTCTATTAGAAATAGTATTGACTCAAATTGAACTTTGATTCTAAATTCAAATTACCTGCACACCTTTAGAATATGTATATGTTAAAGCAGTAACATTAACTGTGCCTTAATTCTATGCTTATGGAATAAAGGCAGTTAAAAGTTTGAACATTAATAGTCATTAGACTTTAATTATTTTAGCAACAAAGTCTCTAAGCAAAAGTGAATCTATCTTAATGCAACATCTTTCGGTAACAATTTGTAAATATACATATTTGAATGAGTTTGCATGATTTCCTCTTTTGTGCAACATTTACTTTTTTTTATATATACCAACATTTATTACTTCGTATATCAACATACTTGCGTTCACTAAAAGCATACTTATATATCACTCTTCGCAATAATATCATTAGCAAAAACACGTAGACATTTTAATAGATTATTATATATTGATGAGTAACGTTTGAAAACATTTAATTTTATATAATATACTTTAAGAACTTTATGTATTCTATCAAAAATGTAATAAGATCAAATCTCCTTAAAATTCGAAAATAAAGTTTTGAGTCTTAAATATTTCTCGGGCAGTTAATTTCTTTGTTATTTGTTGTTTATTAATATATTATAATAAAGATCTTTCTTTTATTCTGCCTTTAAAAAGTGAATAATCAAGGCAAAATTTTTTAATAATCAAAAAATAAATCAAAAAACATCAAATTATCGTTAATAAATTGATCATACAGTATGTAAATTACAATTAACAATTTTCTAAAAGAAAAGTAGTAAAATTCTCAAAAAGAACATTTAAAATAAATTTTTAACAAATTGTATTGTAAAAAATAGAAGAAAGAATTCTATTTTAATTTAAAATTGGAAATAATCTACTGTAAAGTTATCTAAAAATTTTTTTAGTAATAGGGGAACCTATAAAATAGTTTACGGTAACGGGTTTAGAAAATTTTTTGGTCTATTGTCTAATTTATGTTTGTAGGTCATATTTTAAGATTTTTGAAAATGTCACTGATAATCAAGAAGAGCATTTACAAATGACCCGTATTTGTATATGCCTGTCAGGAATGCCTAAGAAGTTTATGAATTGCACACTTTAGTGTTTTATACTACTCTCTAATTTGGAGAGCCATCTATTCTTGTTTATTCTCAAAAGTAATAACCTCTACCTTAGTGATCTTCTTAGGATCTGGAGTTCCAGTTTCCAAAATTTCAACCTTCTGATAAACGTTTGGTGAGTTGAGCCAGCGAGTTCTGTCGGTTCCTTTGCGTCCACCTTTCCATAGTCTATAAATTATTTTGTTAAAAAAAATTAAATTTTTAAAAAATTGCATTTTAACAAATTATTTTATATCGATCATTTTCAGTTTCATGATATTGGTGAAAATTTAAGGAGAATACAATGCCAAACTATTCATGATAACCTTTATAAAAATAAATTGTCTAACCAGCAAAAATAAATTCTTGGTTGAACAATAAAATTTTTAACTTAAAAAAAAGTAATTTTATGGTATTTATCTCACTCACCCCTGTTTGTAAAGTTCTTCCTCTTCTAGTAGATAGCCAAGAGAAGACACAGCTGGAGGTACCTCGACATCATTTCGTGGTCTTGGAGGTTCGCTCTTGACAAGAGGATGTCTGTAAATATAGCCTGTGCGGAATCCCTGTAAATTAAATGTAATTTTTTAATTTTCCATGATATTTTTGAACTTTACATATATTTTTTTTAAACAAATAACTTACGGCATTGTCGAGCATTCTCATAAGAGCCTCAAATTCTGTGCCACCGATTCTCCATCGTTTTTCAAGTTTTTCCGCCAAAGGCGATGGTTCAGCAATTGATGCCTGTTGAGGAACAGGTGGTTTTCTGGAAGCCTCAAAAATTGCTTTTTTTGATTCTTCAGAAATGAGGTTCATGTTGTCGAGACCAGCTGGCATTAATTTCAATTGTGTTTCACAAGCCAACACAGTATTGTAAACATTAAAAAATGCTTCCTCGACTGTCTCTCCACAACATAGAGCACCTCGATTTGTTAGAAGCATAACTTTACTGATTGGACCTAAATTCCTTGTAATTTTCTCCCTTTCCTCAGGCTCAAAAGAACCGCCAATATACTGATGGTTGCTAACTTCACCTATAACTATACTTTCTTGACCAAGAGGAAGAAGACCACATTTCATTGACGATATCTGAAATTCAGTATAAGATTATATCTGGTATGGTTCTTTATGTCATGAGAAAGTTATTCTTAAAAAAAAATTACGTACAGCTGTAACGGACGGAGTGGAAATGTGAACGATACATTTGATGTCTGGTCTCGCAGCGTGTATTGTCGAGTGTAATTGGAATCCTGCGATATGAACACCAAAGTTCGTCGTTCCCTGTTCTACAACCGTTCCCTGCATGTCCACTTTAACTAAGCTGGAAGCAGTGACTTCGTGATACAGTAAACCATATGGGTTTACCAAAAAGTGTTCTTGGTCCTGATTCAGGCGAGCGGTAATCCGTCCACCTACTCCCTGAGTCCAGCCATACAAATCTAGTAATCTAAAAATTGCAGCAAGTTTGCAACGTAAAAGTTTCTCGCCTTTTGCGTAACCCATACTTTCAACACCACGAATATCGTTGATAGGCACGACACAGTTTGAATCTGAAACACATTTTTCAATAATCATTTTCTTCTGATACTGCATTTACAAAATACATATAGAGTTTAGACAAGATGAAACTTACTTTTAAATACATTAGCGTTAAATCGAGCACCTTGGGGGCCCATCATTTCTGATATTTGTTGCAGAAGTCCAGAAGGTCCTGAGCCGTCTTTCATTTGTGTTTCGATAATGCGTTCCAGTTCTTCTCTGAAAAGTCTCGAATTCATCATCATTTCGACTCTCTTTCTCCTTTCCATTTCTCTCATATCCTGTAAATAGTAAATTATTTATCTAACCATTCAAGATATTTGAAGTACGTGCAAAAATTATGTAAATTAATAAAACTGACTGCGTCAATATCGGCGGGTCTCATTTTGCTTTTTTCTTCTTCTGTTAAGCCATCGACTACTCCATTTGTATGAGGCTCAGAGAGCTCTTGTTGACTCGTGTCTGCCATTTTCAATTTTTTCTCAACTAATACTGACTGTAAAAAATGAAATAAAAACGTAATCATTATAAAGACAAAAAAAGGACGTGAACTAAAATATAATTGAATAAAAGTTGGTTCACAAACAAAATCTTTTATCACTCTTTTTGTCACTCACCACTTGAGAATCATTTTCATGCTCAATATCTAAATACACCAAAGAATTTAATAATGCCTGATTTATGGTATTCAAGCACAAAGTGAGATGAAGCATTGTTGCTTTAAAAAAAATGACAGTGTTTTCGAAAATAAAAATTTCTTACTCGCGTACTTATAAAAATTATAAAAATGTATCGAAAACTTTGAAAAATAAATTTAACTTGATGTGCAATTTTCGAAACATCACTGCAAACTAATATAATTCCCGTTAAAGAGATCACGTACTCAACACTTTTATCATCTGCAAACAATTAAAATTGTTTACAGTATATTTTACCGTGGTGATGTAACGCAATTTCAAGTAAAGATTTACTTAAAGTCAAATAATTAAGTTAATTTTATATAAAAGCGATAAAATCGAACTATATTTAGAAGGGAAAACAAATTTACTGTCACTTTATTGATGAAATACAATAACGTTCAATTTTATGATTGATGACATGTACTGTAACTATAGAATCACATATTTATTGAGCATGACGTAATGCACAGAATTAAAAAAACAGAAACAAGTGTTTTGTAACTCACGTCCAATACAACTTGTTAACATGAAATTAACAGTATAGTTAAAGAACGAGTTTCTTTTAGCCAAAATTAATAACTCTGCTGTGTAACTATTATTTGTACAGACTTATAAATTTTTTTAAATAAATGTATAATAGTGACTGTAAACTGTTCTGTGAGAAACAAATTATTTCATGAATTCGGAAGCCACATAACTTATAATTTATTTTAAAGCACTTTTTCACGCACTTTCACATAACTAGAAAAAATTAAGTAGACAATTTAGAAAGTAAATTTAATAGTTAATAATGTTAATCGAATTACTAGAAGAGACAGAATTCGTTTAGTCCATCAAGTGTGAAAATCGAGAGAATTTAATGAATAAAATTTTGAAAAATCCGAAACACATTGAATGGAAATGGTGTCTCAAGAGCTTTAAAAAGACTACTAGTAGTTGATATGAAGAGTTTAGAATCTTGTCTGCTTTTGTTACATCATTTAGTTTGACCTACTGCAGTCACGGTTCACACTAGTTCAAGTATTTGCCAAATGCTAATTAATACGTTTACCACTTTGCATTCGTTAATAATAAAAAAATCAAAATTAATTTCCATAAAAAACTTATCATTTTTTTCACATGAAAAGAACAAATGGAATAAATAACTTACAAAATTTACCTGCTTTATTTTTTACGAAGGTTATTTCAAAATTGAGCATTTGATGACTCACCTGAAACAAAAAAGAAACAATTCATAAAAATTAGGAATTTAAATACAAATTTTGAGAATAAATGAATTAAAAGAATTGAAAAAACTGTTTTTCAAATAATATTTATAATATATACTGGAATAAGAATTCAAAATTCAAGTGCAATGACACGATTGTAGTCGACTTCTCCATGACCTTTTGTAATCTCTTTTAAAAGAGGAAGGGTGATGACGTCAGCCATGTAATTTGTAGAAATGACAGGAGAATTGAGATGACTGAGCGTCATGAACTGATTGGTTGCTAAATATTCCTAAATGTAGAATGCCTCAGTAGTAATCGTGATTTTTTTTAAGGGCTTCCCTCTACAATTTTTGTTTATATGCTAAGAGAGCTTAAGCTTAAAGCTTTGTACGTTGAACCCCGTGAAATCGAGGAGACGAAAGCTAGAAGGGCTGAACGTGAAAGGTCATTGACAGGATTATTGATGATCTTTCGACAGCTCTCTTTAACTCATAAAAAAAATCAATTTCCAAATTTACATATGTACATTTCCGTACAACTGATGGCATTAAGAAAAAAAGTCATACAATTGTGAAGATCAACAACTAAAAAAATTCGTTATGATAAACTATGTAAGTCAAGTACAAATTGTGTGATATACAATTATTCTAATAATAGTATTATTGTATATCCTAAAGAATTGCATACATTCTGTAGTTTACACGAATCTTGAGCATTTTACACTACTTTTGCGTAAAATTACCTAAGAACATAAACTTTTTACAGAATATGTAATTGTTTTAGAGCATTGTCCGCGAGAATGTAATGAATTTAAAACGTTAATGAGACTTCTAGGGTTACAAGTCGATTTATAAGCGTATCAATTTGATACCACGATGGTATATGTATATACAATTCTTGTTTTAATGCATAAAGAAGAATCATACGTCTAAAAGTCAGCTAATAATAAACTGATGTACAGTGCCACGCCTAAAAATGCAGAGTGGTGTGCTTGAATGTGTCATGCGTGTGTACACTTATACAGGAAGACATGGGAAGTGACATTGTGGCACGTGCAAACGATGTTCGTGAGCTTATTAAACACGCACACCTACAACTTTTTTTCAATTTTAATTGCTATGAAGCACATAGCGTGTTTTCTTTGATAATGCTTAGGAAATAAAAAAATTAACGTTAATTATAGTTTTTTAATTTCATTAATAATACTAAGTATTTCTAATCACTGCTATAGACTTCTATATTATAATTTTAAACATAAATGAATAAAATGTCAAAAAACTCTTTTTTTTTTTTTCTTATGGAAACAAAAGAAAAAAAAATTATCAGTCAAAATTGGTAAAAGTATAAACAATATCTATTGTTGCAATAGAAAAATTTAATTTAATTTAATTTTCTCTGATGGAAATAATATTAATTTGATTTTACGACATCCAAAAGTAGATATAGTATTGTTATCAGTATAAGAGGAATGGAAAACAAGGGAGTGCCACCCTCAAGTATAATATTCCAATCGAAGTTTTTGACAAAGAAGTCATCTTTTTTCAAGAATATATATTTTGTTCGTTTCACATTTCTTCAAATAAGTTTAAATATTTTAAATAAATAAAAAAAATACTAGACAGTACTTAAATTTTTCTTTTCTTGAAAACCCTACGATAGTCTTCCCTTAACAAAATCTCTAATCAAGTGTCTCCGAAAAACTATCACCTCTTGAAAAGCCTGTCTCAAGAGGATGTCAAGCCGGGCCAAAGAATAAAATGAAATCAAAGAAGAACTGTTATTCTGACTCAATGTTTATCTGACAAATTAGCAGTAAATAAAAAAGAAAAAAAGCAGGAATTTATAAAGAATAATAATTTTCACATCTCAAAAATGTAAATTTAACTTTATCTTTTTAGGTAAACATTGTGATTATTTTTAAATTTCTTTACCCATAGTCAGATTTTCAATGTACTCTATATAATTGCTAAGAGGTTAATTTCCAATTTGTTGAGAGACGAATAAATTCTGTTGGTACTGCCAATGCGACTTAATCGGTTTTTCTCAGCGCTTGATATATTTAGCTTTATTCAATGAATCACCATTCACATGTCATGAAAGAATGTAAGTTAATTCTCTTTCCTTGTAAAAGAAAAATGTCTTTTCTCCTTGTAAACAGTTTCTCGACGCACTGTCAATAATCAATACATCATTCTGCTATTTAAATTTTAAAATGTTGCTAGAAAAATTTGATTTTAAATTTAACCATTTTATTTAAACACTTGATGTGGTTTTTGCAGATTCTTATTGTTAGTTAGAATGGTTATGATTTTCAGGCGAAACTTTTGGAGCAAATTTTAAAATTTATTGCTAGGAAGAAAATCAAATAAAAAAGAAAACGCATTTGGAAGACTTAAGTAAAAAGTGAAAAAAGAAACGAAAAACGTTGGTTGAGCGAATCCAAGTAATGCTACTTTAAACCCTCGACGTCATCCTTACCCAACCCTCTTTTTTCATTCCTCATTTTTCTACTCTTCGTTCTTTGTTTCCATCGTCAGTTATTCGATCCTCCTATTCGACCATAGAATCATGCCGTTGTTTGGATTCACAACCCTAAGTTTCATCGCGAGACAAGCAATATAAAAAATAAAAGTTTCGAATTTTTTTTTTCTTTACACATATGCAAAGAATTTTTATATTCATTCGAGAATATTTATTAATTGCTTACACTTTAAAACTATATAAATACTAAAAATATACGGAAAAAGTATATACACAATATTTAAAGGAAAGTCTTGGAAAATATAAAAATTTCTCGCTCTATAATTTAATTTTAATTACTGGAATCGAAAATTTCCTCTGAGAAGTTCTAACATAAATAAATTCACTCTCATTTCTCTCTGGAATACACGCGTTTATAATAACAGGACTCAACTGACCGTTAAATATCCGCGCCTTTACGTGTCCATTTTACAAGAAGAACCTTTAACAACTAATTACTCCCATTAAGATAAATGTAATCACAAATTGAATGAACAAACGCTGGTTGATATGTGCAAGAATAGAACTACACCTGGCACGCAAGGCGTTAAAACATTTCCATATAGATTTACTCATCATAATAGTATACCTTTGGGAATAATAGAATCTGCAATTATTCCTCACATACACAATCAAGTGTTTACTGCAATTTCAAAGTTGTATAATTAATCTAAAATCTTAAACATGCACTTGAATCTTTCTAATTTATTGTCTCATTCAAAGATAACATATCATATAGTAAATAAGATATTTTTTATCTCCGAAAGATATTACACGCAGAATTTTCAAAGACATTGTTTTCAATTAATTAAAATATTTTCATCTGCTTTGTAGATATAATACCCACTGGTACAATGATCAAACATGAATAGATTCAAATTGAACAAAGCATTTATCAACCAAAATGGGAGAATGCTTTTTGAAGAACTGAATATAGTCAATCAATCAAAAAAGATTTCTAATATTATAGAATTTAAGAAAGTTCAAGTCGATACATCATTATATTATTAAAAAACGGTAAATACTTTTTAATTAACGAAAATAAATTTGACAATAACATGTCTTAAAGATTTGGTCGTTTATAAAGTGCGACTGTCACTTATTCTACAACAAAAAATAAGTTGAAGATCTCAGAATGATTAACAAGACTTTTAATCACCCGAAGGAGTTGAGTTTGCAAAAGTAGAATTACCGCACAAAGATTTCACAATATCTTGTGAACTCTTAAGAGAAAAGCTAACGCAATGTATTACGTGATTTGTAAATCGATATACTTCATCTTTGTTTGGAATCGATGTCAACCACCCATTACATGATTCAAATCTTCGATTCAATAATAGTTTTTACAAAATTTCGGATAATGGACAAAGTGAGAGTCTTTAATTATGAAATAGTAAACTTATCGGTTTCTCAATTTTTTAACTTCAGTGGTGCTGAACAATTGTTAAAAACTATAAAACATATTGCAGTTTTCTCAGTTTCACCCACTTTATACCTTTTCTACGTAGGCAGGCCACCGACACCTTCTCAAGGAAGAGATGAAGCGAGACACCGGGAAAAAAAAATTACCACGTTGACGACTGCAAGTTGAACAGAGCGTGCATTTACGTACACTTTATATAGTTTACACGAAGAGGACTCTCATGAGAATTACGCTTAAAAGCAGAGAAAAAAAATACACAAAGCACGTCTCGCAGAGTGCACTTGACGATAATTATTATCTATGAACGCCTCAGTCGCTGTGAAGCGAAAGTCGTACGATCCAGCTTAGCCTAGTTTATTGTGAGAGAGAACTCTTGCTTTACATATTTTAGTATCGACAAAACGTTACATACAAATTAGCAAAAAAAACAAAAAGTTCCTAATTAAAAATCTCCTCCGTTATTCAGAGAAGCTATTTTTAACTAATTATTATAAAATACGATTAATTTTCATGTTAAACGTAAATTTTAAACCATCAAAGATGAGATTTAAGAATGAATGGGAAAAGATAGTCTTCTTAATTAATGCAGACAGAATCTGGAGATAAAGAATTGTTAAAGATAGTTTAAGAGCAGGAATAAAATCGAAGCAACTTAGATACATCTAAACTTTTATCAGAAGACAGATGAGTCAGCATTATAAAGAGTAGGACGGTATCCACGCCCACTGATCTCGTGTTTGTTGGAAGAACTTGGTTTCTTCAGCAGGGTAACCTACGGGAATCTCATCAAAGCGAGTAGTAGCTTCTTTATTGTTGATTACTTTTCTTATAATATATTATTTGGGACCGTATTAATTTTTATACAACCTATATTTCGTAATGGTTGATTAAATCATTTTAATTTGTTAATTAACTCCTAATTCTATTTACATATTGCTCAGTATAAATTATTTTGGCATAAGGGTTCGGGAGTATAAAAGAATCTTTTATATGATATATAGTGTTAGAATGAATTGAATTCTATATATAGTTTTATAGAATCTTACTCATTGTGGCTTCAGCTCATTCGCCAATAAATAAAAGAAGAAAAAAATATGAAGAAACTACTTTTGAAATAATAAAATATTTTCGAGTCATTTACTTATTTGTTAAACACAATAAGATTCATGATCAAAAATAGTCGGGGAAATTAAAGAAATGTAAAGAATGCAAAGTGAAGAGTTATTAAATGAGAGTAGTTAAGGACAAGTGATCTAATTTTATGAACCTCTTGATCTGACACGTGTTATGTTTCATATACCAAAAAACATACATGAATAATAATAATTATTATATTAAAATTAGAAGACTCTAAAATTTCACTATTATTTAAAATATACGTAATTTTTAATGACAATTTAATTAAATGATTACGTTTATAAATTATGAAATTTCTTATTTAAAATACTTGAAAAATTTCCAGATTGTAATACACTTATAATGAAAGTATTCTTATCGCATTTAAAAGCATAATGTCAATATTCCTTAAAGATCATTGCACTGAAAATGAGGCTAGGCTATTGTTAACTAATGTTTGTCGGGAATAAAGAAAATTTTTGTAGCAAATGACTTTATTTCTTAACATCTACTCTCGTTATTGAATTTACTCAGAATCTAGTATTCGAGTTTCGAATCTTTTTTAACAAGATAACGGACAATATATTACATTAAAGAAAAATACGATGAAAAGTTAACCACATCTAAAGTTGAATGTTTGACCGTTGCTATTCACTCGAAATGATAACGGGAGAACAAGTACGTCTCGATACGACATTTACAAGACGTGTTTTTATAAAACTACAACAGAAGTCGACTGAAAGTTAAAATTGACGCAATAAATAACGTTGTGCCACGATTTTAAAACATCTATTTCCAATTAAAATTTATAACTTCAAAAAAAAATAATATGGGAAAAACTATTTATTTGAATATGATTTTATAAGATGTATTCTAAAATGGATATGGAATCTTTATTGACAATCTGTAAATTTGACAGTATAACAGACATGGAAAATAGATCAGGAATCTAGGTATTATACCTGTGAATGCACCTGAAATTCAAAACGACTGTGAGAGGAAAAGGTGTACCTCGATCTTGAACTCAACGAACCAAAGTGACAGTTACCTGACGATTATTACGCGGTCATGGTCGGACCGTGAAGCAGAACAGTAGAAGAGTACGATACCTTATTCACTTGAACGATTTTCCCTGTTAACCTCATCGTCGAGTGATGTACTATAGACTGATATAAAGCAGTGATACATACATCTAAGCTACCAATTTACTCCTTAACGAAGAAATTTATTCTATCAGATATGTTTGCTAGGTGTAGCATAAATAAAAGAATCCCTTGTTACTTTCAAGTTAATCTCGAAGGGAAATAATTCTCATCAAATAATAAATTACATTATACTCAATATTCCCGATTTTCAAGAGTATGAAATAATCACTTTGCATTTTATGCAGTGGAAATAACAAATTATGCATTCAATCCATTCATATAGGAATAAATTTTGCGCACCACTAGTATATCAGATCAGAAACAGGACGTCAGCATTATGAGTTTATAAACGTGATGGCAGTCTTTAACGGTACATTGCCAGACGACTGACCCGCTGATGATTCTCGACTACTATATACGCGTATTACAGTACTCGGAAGTTGTAACCGGCTCCTAGACATCAAATTCTGTTCCATTCTTCAATCACCTCCACGATTTAATGAGAAAAGATAACCTGACGACACTATACAATATTTTGTTAAGTAGTTTCACGTGTCTCAGCAAAACTATTCTTTCCATTATACTTAATAGATGATTGTTCAGACAGACTGGCGAAAGCTACAATCATTTTAGAAGAAGAAGGAGAAAACTAAACGATTTTAGGTCAAATAATGTTGCTCAAGAACCGTTTTTCGAAACTCTAAAATGCAAACATTGTAATTGAAAAGCATAATACAAAATTATTCCAATAAAAACTAAATCAAGTTAAAAATAGTGCATTTTCAAAATGATTGTGTAATGTTTACGAATTGATAGAGTAGACACACCTGAGTCTTGAACAATTTCAATTACTTAAGCGAGTGCAGATCACTTTCAATTAATTTTATGACAACAGCTGTTGCGCACGGAAGTTGACACTTAACCCAAATATGCAGTTTCCGGGTGCGATCAGCTAAAGTCCGATCAACATTGAATGAATACAATAAAATACTGAAGATCGTTAATTTCCACCAATTCACAATTTAAAAAAAAAACAAATCCAAGGACTTAATCACCTTGCTCGACTTTGTTATCAACGCATGACAAAGATTTTTGAAGAGAAATATTTCCTATCCAAGAGCTTGAGAATAATTATTTTTTTGCTAAAACTTCAAACAAGTCGCATTGAATTCTAAATAAGAAACTAACTGATTTTTTTTTGACAACTTGAAGGGTCAATCAATGAAGGTATATGAGTCCTCGCACGCAACAGAAGGTAATTCATACGATGGCGTCCGCAGGAGCGCGTTGTATTGATCGAATGTCTGGCGTCGCAATGACTGCAGCAAGAGAGCCAGCTCAATCGAAACTTGTCTTTAAGAAAAAAGAATACAAATGATACCCAATTTCAAATTGGAATAATAATTCCTGATATTCAGTAATATCTATACCGAATATTCAAGAGAACTGTAAAACTAAATACAATACTATTAAAGTATGAATTTACAATTTAATATTATAAGTACATAATAGAGGTGCTTTTCATTTTATAATAAAATATGGTTAGTATGATGCTAATGCTTCAAAAGAAAGAAATTACGTCAGCTGGGAAAAGTCCTGCGGTCTAGAAGACTTGATTGAAATAGACAGAGTACAAGTTCAGGTTTACACAAAGTTAATACAGAAAAGTTTGAAATTCTATAAGAAAGTATACCACAACTTGGTTAATTTGCAACAGGTAGTTACATACATATCATGGCGGTAAAGGAACCAGTCTAACTTCTTGTCAGATCTTGAAGATATAGATTTACAACCCCAAAGATATTTTTGTGACCTTTAAGATGCTTGATGAAGAAAAAATAAAAAAACCATTCAATCTCATCCGTATACACTTGTCACTCTGAAAACTGATTATTGATGTTTTCAAACAACCACATAACAAGCTCAGAAAATAGAATATTTTCAAAAGTATCCATTGTATTGTTAGGTTTCTAAAAAAGAATATTGTAATGTTCACTTTACGTAATTTTTGCGTTGCATAATCATTCAATTTTTTTTTTCTTTTATATTTTCGGTGAAAGTTATTTTATGTACTCAAGTATAAATGAAAACATGCGAAAATAATTCTTTAAAAGTTTCCGCAAGATGATTAATATATTTTATACTTTTAATGTTAATTTTTATAATTCAAATTTTATTTCATAAATAACTATATTAATTAAATAAGAAAATATAACTTGTGTTTTAATAGAAAAAATGACCGACTGGCCTAGCCTACTTTCGCAAAAGTAAACTCATCTTCCCTCGTCTTTCATAGGACTGAAAGAACCACCTTATTAAAATTCTTATGCATCAAGAGTGGCTTTAAAATTACCCCAGAAAAGGGAAAGGACTTTTCAATCAGGTCTCTTTGAAACAAAATTTCAAAGTAACTTCAAAGAGAAACAATGTCACAATTATTTTTTTAAATAAATATTTAAGTATAAAAGTTCTCTATCAATAAATGGTTCGAGTTCAATGACCTTAAGAAATGCAACTTCGTGGTTCTTGGTCGGTTTATTTCGAGTCACAGTTTGAAATGCACCAAAACAGAAAAAAACTCCTTCCTACCGGGTTCATAACTTAAAACCCAAATTAATTTTCAACCCCTTCTCCACACTTATTTTAAAAATTCGTAAATTTCAAACGTAATCTAGAAATATAATAATTGTTAATTTTTTAAAACTGACTCACCTTTAATCGTTTCGGCCGTTAGTGTCCAGCACTCTGAAAAAGAAAAAAGAATTCAAATTTATACTTGATAGATAAATTATTTTTAAATAAAACTTAAAAGTTTTAAATTACACGCAGTCAAATATAACTTATGTAAATAAAGTTTATTTAAAGACAAGGATGTCAGCACGATAGCCTTTTAAATTGTCCTTTTTTCGCAGAAACATATGTGGGAGGAAAACATAATTGAACGCAACTCAACTCTTGGATAATAATTATGTAAGAGACTTACGCGGACCTATCAAAAGCACGCAATACAGTCTAAAAAATTTATACATTCAACGGAAATTCAGGCGTGTCTAATTACAGATAGCTCCCATTTTGTTTCCGTTGGCCAAACATTTGTAAGGAATATGTATGTGACACGCAACCTTAAATATCTAAAGCATCCCTTATATTAATAAAAAAAATGGTTCCATTTTATTGAAAATGACAAAAAGTAAAAGTAACTAATAATAGTTTGATCTGAAATTTAATGCATTTTATTAAAATTTTATTCACACTCTATTTTGGTAAAATAAATTCATCTTGTTCATCAGTGATGTATATTTATTAAACAAAATAAATTTATTGTTATTATGAGAGTATTTTATTTTTGTGAGTCAGAATTTTTTCAGAGAAAGGAATTATAGCAGGATACGATGCCCCTGATGCACTTGCCAAGAGAGTGCGTTTAACATCTGTGAAACTTGACCCTTCTCCAAGACAAGAAAACTTTGGTTGCAAAGAAGCTGAATAACAGCAGTGGAAGATTTCACGGATAAGGGCAATCACGATTTGCGTCTATATATATATGACGCGGCTTCATGTGATTATAATTTATACGGAAATTAATTTTCAAATTTTTCAAAAATCTACTCTATTCGTGACTTTACATCCGATCTTGTTAATAAAAAAATTTCCCATAATTATAAAATGATTATAAACTTAATAGACGAGTTTTGAAATCAGAAATTTGAGAGGTAGTCCCCTTTTAAATGAACTGAAGAGTTTAATCAAGTTGACCACAATTTAATATCAGTGCCAAGGACAAATAGGCAACAGGCAATATGGAAGTTTGCACACACAAAATGTCGGTTCGTTGATTATAATTTATTTGGAAGTTGCCAATATTGTCTATTAATCTATAACTGAATAAAAATACATCAAACCATTTTTCATCATTCTCTATAAATCCGTTCCTTTTCTCTTTAGAATTTCAAATACCTACAACACATTATATTCTAACTCATGCATCACTGATTCAATAGCATTGGAATTATTGTACTCAGAGAAAAATGTTTATCAAGGTATATTGAAGACCTTGTAAAATATGTTCAATCAAAAGTAGAATTACCAGTTAGTATATTTAAACAATCTATTTTATGTCAAGTAAATCTAAATAAAAAATTTATGTCCATCAATATTGTTTGGAAAATATTATTTTTAAAAATTGAAAAATGAAATAAAATTGTTTGTTTGAGACAAAAGGTAAAATCTATATGAGACTACACCTGCTTTGTCTAGAAAGAAAGAGTGCGTGACGAAAAATGCTCATTCCCCTAATACATAAAATTTTTGCGCCATACAGAGGCTATTGGGCCTGTAGTCTAGCCAATGTGTATTCACGTTTTATCGATTTTTCCTTCAATATTCCTTTTCGAACAATAACCTCCACAAAGAGTACACGTATATTATAGCGGACGTCCATAAATCATATAAGATTTTTTTTTTTTTGAAATTTTGACCTACGCCTCTTACAGATAAGTGCTCTCATAATGAGAACTACAGTTACAACTTCATAAAAAGTTAAATTTTTTTAAAAATTACAAATTTTCCCTCCACTTTGTCGACTTTGATAAATCATTCATTTATCAAACTTTATACGAATTATTTTATCAAATAAGAGACCAAAATTATCAGATTAGCATTATATCTGTATATACTTATTTATACGAAAAAAATTTATTCGCCATAATTAAATAACTACTTCTATCGAAAAAGGTAATGAAGAAACAACTTATTGCGATAATTGCGTTTTTAAATAAAATTCCAAAAAAGCAATAAAAAGATAAAAGTTATTTTTCATTAATCATTTGATAACAACTGATGCTTCTCCGCACTTAAAATAGCAGTGTGAATATTAAAAATATAATCAAACCTTTTTTAAGGTGATGATTTCTCGTATCTTTGAAAACATTATCTTATACCTAAAATTTGTTCTTTTATAAAATGTCGCCAAATACATAAATTCCTTTCACAATAATATTTCATATAATTATCAAGAACATAAAAAGTACATGAGAATAATTTTCTCATGAATAAATCTGAGAATAGAACAATAGTTTTTTTTTTTCCGCATTATCCTCCTATTGTGATTATAGTGTAATGCTCAAGTTTATGACTATAAATTACACCCTTCAAAGAATTAAAATGTAAAAAAACATTTCTTTTACTTCAATTTAAAGAACATATTTTTAAAGAATAGAAAAAATAATCCCTTATAATTTTAAAATAATGTTCAATACAAATTTCTAAGAACAATTGTTCTTATCACTGTTGAAAATCGTTGACTCATTTTTTTTTAATTTAATAAAATAAATGAAATATTTTGGAAAGAGTCTCACAAAAATGAAACTAATGTACAAGAAATAAAAAATTAATTGACCTATAAAAGAAATATCATTAGAACAGCGATAATATTTGTAATTATGTATGAAAGGAAACTCTGTTTTGGTCTTAATGAACAACTAATTATAGAAAGCTAATGAAATTAAAATTGAAGAACTATTACAAAATGAAGAGAATTGAAGACTTATTTATTTTCTTTGTAAATAATATTATTTATAAAAAATATATATCTTTTAGGATCGATGAGCCCATTAAATTCTGAACTACACCTAGAAAAGGTCATCTATTTATTTAAGCCTGGGTCATTTACCCTTGGCATCGACTTTCATTTACATTCAAATAAACTTATTGAAGCAAAGAGTAAATATAATGTGTGATTAACAACTCAGCATAGTAAAAATAAAATTGATAACAGTATATAATAAACGACATTGGGAAATTTGCGTACATTTTTTTTTAAAAACAATCAGTAATAATGTCAGTAAGCCAATAAGACTTCAATGCACCTACTTTTTCCAATATGATTAAGATGACATGTTTTTATTATTTTAAAATTAGAATATTTTAAAACCAGGGAGGTTTATAGATTGAAACATAGAGCAACCATTTATACACGATTATCACAGTTGGCTCTGCTCCAGATACCAAGGCTGTATTAGACGAAAATAATTCAAAATGCTCACTACCACTTCATAGGTTTTGTCCACCAAGAAAATTCAATTTTTTTTAAATCACAAAAGAAAATTAATATACAATATTAACGAAAAATTAGAAATATTTTCTTATTTGAGTGAAATAAAAACTAAACAATCTCATACCAATAGTAATTCATTATACGAGATTTTAAATAAAACTAAACAATGTTAATTATTAAAAAAATTACTATTTGAAAATAAATAAATTTTAGAATTAATCTAACAAATTAATTTTACTTGGTAATGTATTCGACGAACAGAAATGAAACACTTTTCTGGTAGATTTTTGAAAAACAATGCAGTAAACAGTAGAACGAAATTCGATATTTAAATACAGGTTTTCTCGATACAGATTCTTTCTAGAGGCTTTTTAGATAAACTATATGCAGAAGGGAAAAATGTGGGTCAGACGCGTTCTATCAATCGTGTATGCTATTTATAGTTTATTCACGTGCGTTAAGTCTTTGGTCTAGTACTCATATATACTCATAATTTCTCGATGACCTCAAACCAAAAAATTTTTCTCAGTATCTTTGAAAAATATTTGCACAATAATATTGTGTTATGGGTCAAGAAATTTCTAAACAGTAGATATTGCTAATTGTGCACTGTGCAATAAATTGTAAAAATTCTCGTTAAAATATAACATTGTACTCAACTGATACGAGATACAAAATGCGTTAAAAAAAAGTCTATTTAATTCATGCAGCTCGAGTCATCACACTGACGTCATGTGACAATTAAATTCCAACTTTGTTAACCGGATGCTACAACTATATTTAACCATTCTTTTGTACATACCGGCTTAACCAATCTATGTATACATTTTTTTAAGTAGTAATTATCGTATAGACTGTCAAAAAATTGAATTCATAATTCAAAACTACAATCATTCACTAATAATGCACAATTGTAATTAAAAAATAATTTTTATTGAAATAAAATATGATGCAATTGATTAAAAATTGTGCAAACATGACAATGAAAACTAGGAAGAGAAAATGAAAGTTTCGCTTAATCTGGTTTGTATATCAGAGGATAGATATGTTCTGACATAGGTATGAGGTGAATGCACCAAGTTAAAACAACACATCGTATATATACAGTATCGTCCCTTCTATACGCAAGTAACCGCTAAGTAAGAGCTGTGGTTTATGCAATTCTATAAAGGCGTATCCGCAAAAGGTTCTTTATCCTCGACGGTCACGTGGGTATTTACGAATCAAGAATCTCAGCACTAAATCCACAATACACTTGCATCTTTCAACAATTTAGTAAAGGTATAATCTTTTCCAACTCAAGTTAGTATTAAATACATGTTTTCAAAACGAAATTACCGTTCATAGAAATAATTTACCAATCACAGGTACAGCCTTATAATTTAAAAACACCTATAAATCTGAATTAGTAAAATTTTGTTGATTAAAAAAGAAATTTAATTATGAAAAACAATATCATCAGGTGTTAGAAATAATATCGAATTAAACAAAAAATTCGAACAAGATAGAGTATTAAATGTTGTTAAAAAAATAAGCACTCGACAATCCTAACTTATTTATCTGTTACATAACAGTGTTTACAAGGTGCTGTATTCACATAAACATACATCAATTGTTTGCGTTTATTATCACAATGTATAGACACGTACTTGAGACACTGACCAACCATTATTACACCAATGTCTGTCATTAACTTTCAATGAATTTATATTAATTGCAATGACAAGTTGTGTCTGATTTTCAGATTACCTTTTATGATCTGTCAAAAAATGCAAAAGTGACAAATGGGGTCGATGCAGCGTTTAATTAATACTGATGGTTTGGAAGAGGCTATTCAATGCGAAAAATAATTCAATACTATCAACCTATTTTGAACGAATTTAACAAAATTTTAACATAGTCTGGCTAAAGTTAGATAATGAAAAAGAGATTTTTAAAAAAGAAGAATACTAGTAATCCTAAAAACGATTCACTCAATGTCTGGTCTCTTGATGATGTCACAGTTTAAACATAGAGATTATCATTCTTCAAGCTCATAACGTAGTCAGCACAACCGTGTTTGAAACACTGGTATCTTGGTACAATATTTTTCACTGCACATAAGTTTCATTTTATTCAAGAATAAATCAAGTTCCAAAGATTCGACTTACTCAATACGGGGAATCATGTAAAGGTCAAAAGATTTATTCACAAGTGATGTTGATTAAAGACTTAAAGAAAAATTTCGAAAGTAACTCGATTTAATTTTTTAATCTTTTTCTTTACTTCATTCGCTTCATGCTATACTTTAAACAAATAATAAAATTTTTATAATACAACCAACACTTTTATGTTTTTTATATTTTTGTATATTAAATCAAAATATAATTTTTTTTTATCACCGTCATAAATTTACTCATTTTAACACTAATAAAAAAATCAAATATCAACAAAAACTCACCAATCCAGTCACTTGGAAGAACGAGAGAAGTGTGAAAAAACCATTGAGTAGTGACGCTTCCTGGAATGAATTCCAGTATCCCGTCGAGAAAATAATTTCTTTCAAAAAATACACCACTTAAATTAAAATCTCAATCAAGTGAGAAACACTTTTGATTTATCTTTACACTATCACACGAACATAACAAAACCACTCTATTCTTGAGTTGAGTTTCGCTTCAAAATGGTATTTTATATGGATTAAAACAACATGTGGACGAGTCGATGTCTCGACGCCGTTTGTGAAACAACTTCGAGACTCTGTGTCTGTTTCGTAAACAAAAAAAAAAGTAAGGGTTGGTGACTCCCACCAGTTAACCGATTCTGTCCTAAACCAATCACTAAAAAACCGTCAGACTTGGCTGATTTTCGCTCTCTATACGATATGACTTCCAGTCACGATTCGTAAATAAAAATCCTCGCGCTTTTTCTTTCTTGTAATTGCATAAAACAAAGCCTAAGCCATAAAAAAAAAATAAATAAGAATACTTTGACGTAACAGTAAAAAATGAGAGAATCGTGAAACACGTATAGAATCTTTTCTCATACTCAACAACTTTTAAAAATAAATTCAATTAACAATTTAATATGAAAAATTAATTAACCTATATTGATCACTTATGTTATAAAAAATCAATAGTGGTTTTTTAATTGAATTGGAACGTCTATACAATAAGACTATACAATTTTATCGAAATTAAAGTACAAAATTCAAACCATATCTGATTGAAATTACGTTTTATAGAGACATATTTCATAAAAATGTCTTCAATTAACACAAATACTTATCCAAAATGAGAGAGTTAATTTTAAGTTAATTTTTGTTGCATATGTATAAATGTTAACAAACTGCCAATTTAATATATTTTTACTCGATTTAATCAGTTTATTTCAAAGAAACTTGATTTTCGGAATGCCTTTTCTAAAAAATTTTGTCTTTAGAAATTTTAAACATACCCAAAATGTCACAAACTTGATAGTTTACAAATAACTGAATTTGTTCAGCAAAAGCCGACAAAAGTACAAATGGCGGTTGTTTTTACGATAAGTAAATCGAGCATTTTTTAATTATATGAAAAGAATCGATCAATAAACTTTAATTTTAAACTAAAAATTCAATTGACAAACATGTTATCTCTAGAGAAAGATTATGAATTGTATTTTCGACAAACTACATTGTGACACACCCCTAGCAGTTAGAAAATTTCTGTTAAGAAACTTTAATCGAATACAAACTATTGAAACAAAATTATTCGTTAAAGAAATATTATTTGACTGCAATTTTCTTTTAAATAATAAAAGATTACTTATTACTCACCTGTTGAAAAGTTGAGAATTTGTGTAGAGATTTCGATGTATCTTGTCTACGAACTGTTTGACTTTCCGAGAATCGCCGAGCGGTTAGTACGTTCGGCGGATGTACTCCCTCGTGGTACTAATCCAAACTAACAACTAAAGTGCACCACGAGGCCGGTGCTTCTTACAATAACCTGGCTAACCACTTTACGAATAAATTTTGACAAATTCCACGAAAAATTGCATAGCTAAGCAGCTTCTTTTAGTGCAAGAACAAACGAATCGATTAGCGCTATCGTAAGAGCGTCACCTTTCACTGTCCGGCGCGCATATCTCTTATGCGCATACTGAGGTGTGTGTTCCTAAATGCATCAAAAATTACTTCAAAATGGCGGCGACGAAATAAGAAGAAGGAAATAGTTTAACCAATAAGAATTACTTTTGATGCTTGTGATACTTCCTATTGGTCGAATAAAACTCCTAATGGAAATGCGCGCACATGTGATTGAATACAAAAATGGAATTTCGTTATTAGAAATCTAAAAAAAAGAAAGTATTTTTAATTAAATTTTTAAGCAAAACTAATTTAAAAAGAACTTTGAATCATTTAAGTGGCTATTAATAAAACTAAATATATTAATTAAATATTAATTTAATTTGTTTCAAAAAATCGCGAGGAAATGAACTTGCGCAATGAACATGTCATTGTGGGTGTGGATAAAATTTATTTTCTAACCTAACCTTTTAGTTTGCAAACCTCAACGGCAATGCACGTCTTCATTTTATAAAAAGTGTAGATTAAATAATCTATTTTTAAAGTTGCAATCCTTTATTGGATGAATATAATTCTATTATTTGAGATATGCTGTAACCTGAATAAATTACAGGTAAGAATATTTTTTTACTTTAATTAGAATTATAGACAAAAGTGTATACTTAAAAATCTATTTGTTGCACGTGTTTTTATTCAGTTTTAAAAATTAATATTTATTTTAAATCAATGTTATTAATTTTTTCAGGAATTACATAAATATTAATGTAAGATTGATCAAATAAGTTACATTTTTTAATATCATTTACAAAAGTTATGGATTTATTAGCAAATAATGTCGTTTCAAAATCTAAACTTAAGAAAAAAAAGCTTCTCAAAACTGAGACAAAAAAAGTAAAAAATACTTTTAATTCTGTAAAAAACATTACGTCTCCAGGAAAAGTGATTAAAAATAAAAAATTATCAAAAACAGATAAAGCTAAAAATATTCTTAAGGAAAATTTAAAGAATGTAGAAAATGTAAGTTCTAGTAAACTAAATAAAAAGACTGAACATTCTTTAAAGGTATTAAAAAATAAAAAACTCAAGGGTCTTAAACAAAATAAGAACAATGAACAAGTTTTGCCACAAGTTAAAAAGAAAATCGATAACACTGTTGAAGCAAAGAAAAAACGAAAGAGTAATGAAACAGAAGCATTTTCTAAGAAAGTTAAAAAAATAAAAAAAGAAGTTTCGGAAGACAACAAACAATCTTCAGATATAATTCCGGATTTACAATTATCACTTAGTCAAGTTAAAAAAAGTGTTGCAGCTATTTTAAAATTAGCAAATGCTGAAGCTACTGCAGAAAAATCTCTAATGGCAGATGAAAAATCACCTATTTTCTTACAAGTTTGTTGTATGAAAATTCCAAAAACACCTACTCGACAAATGCGAATGTAAGTATTTTATTCTTAATTTCATTATGTTCAATATTTTAAATCCAATATTCACATTGATTTAAAAAAAAAAATAGTCAAAATAATGACTAAAAAATCACAAAAGCAATTTGAATATTTATAAGGGTTTAAAATATTATTTGATAAGTATTTATAACAAATGGTTTTCATGATTATATTATTAATAAAACTCCAATTGATCCTGATGAATATCAATGATTCCAAAATATTAAGTATGAAAAACTACAAATAATTGAAAGTATTTGTATATGTACATTTAAATGACAATAATAAAAAGATTATTTATTTTATTTCAAGGTTACTTCCACATTCTTTGGTGTCCCATGACGATGATGTTGCTTTGATTGTAAAAGACTTGAAAAAAGGTCGCAGAACTGATTATGAACCGACTGTTGATCATTTTCGTCAATTACTTGATGATCATAAATGTAAACATATTAAAACTATTATACCCGTGAATCAAATTAAAACTGAATATGATCAATTTGAACTGAAACGTAATCTTGTGAATAGTCATGATTATTTCCTCACTGATGGAAGAGTATCAGGACACGTTGCACGATTGCTTGGAAAAACTTTTACCAAACGACGAAAGCTACCTACATCAATTAGAATGGGTAGCAAGGATTTAAAAAATGAAATAGATCATGCACTTAAGAAGACATCTATGCAATTAAACTCAAATGGAGATACACAAATATTGCAAGTCGGAACGACCTCTATGCCAAAGGCACAAATCGTGGAAAATATTGAAGCTATTTGTAAGAGTTTGGCTAAAAATTATCCTGGTGGATGGTTAAATATTAAAGCTTTAAGAATAAAAACTCAAAAAAGTTTTGCAATTCCGATTTATATGACAATGAGTAAGTTGACTTATTTAATTTTCGAATTCTAAATATTAAGCAAAATAATAATTTGTTTCTGTTGCAGAAAATAAAAACAATGTCGAAGCACCTAATGTTCAACCAAAGAGGCCAAAAGCTTATAAAACTTATGAAGGTGAACTTACAACAATTCCTGGAAATGCTACAGTCACTGTTTGTCCTGATGGAACAGTCACTGTGAAAAAAGGACCTAACGTTAAGTTGAACGATGATAACGGGACTTTACCCCCTGGTACTGTAGTGAAAGTAAAATCCGCAATAGAAACTAAAAGTGATGATGATGAAGATGAGGATGCCAATGACAACAATAGTGAGGAAACTGATGAAGAAGATACGGAGGAGGATTAAATATACAAAAATTTTGTATATAAACCATTAACAATATTTTCTTTATTGATGTTTTAAAGGTATTTTTTTGCATAATATCTTTAATGAAGTTGTAAATAAATATTTTTGTTACACAAAACTGACTTAAATCTACTTGATTTTATGTAGCATGGTCTTCATCGAGAGGAAAATTTGATCGATTTGAGTCTTTCAATCTCAGTACAAAATCGTCTGATCTTTTTCCGATATACTTTGATAATTGTTCGATGGTGTTAGAGGCATCGCAGCTCCATTTGAAATTTGAGAATGAGCGACATTAAGCGTAAGGTCGGTTACTACTTCAATTTCTTGAAAATTTTCTAATCTCTCAACATCTTTATCTCTTCTAATTTTTGTATTTGGAAGTTTTCTCAATTTCATTACTCTACTTTCATCGATGTTTAGTTCTTGGCAGCACACATCAAGTAAGGCTTGGAATGTTAAACACGTCTTCGGTAGATCAATTTCTATGAAATCTGCGTCTGCTACATTTGCAATTCGCACTTTCAATACTAATTCTGAAATTATACAACAGATTAAAATGGAGACTGTCTATTTTTTATAGAAGTTTAGAGTGAACTTAGACACTCTGTCTTTCTTATTCAAAGTTAATATTTAGGAAGAATCAATTACAATTTAAATAATATAGATAGAAAGCAAAAGTATATTAAAAAGGTACATACCATTAGAACAATAAATATTTCCTTCTGAAAGATTTACTTCTTTGGAAGAAGCAGGACTTTTTGCGTAATCATCAATAAGACTTTGAGGTGTTCTCACAGTAGTTTTTGGATTTACCATTTTGAAATATTCTTCATATAACGCATAATACGATAAAAGTTTTGAAATTTGCGGATTTGGGCATACTGACTTGGGAGATTCCCCAGTGTCAGATGTTATATTTTGATCTGCTCCATTTTCTAAAAGTTTGTTTATGACATCTTCTCGATTCATTTGACACGCAAAAATTAAGGCAGTTCTGAAAATTGAAATGAAGCTATTGTTTTCATATAAATTTTCTTAACAGTATTTTATAAATCCTTACCGTCCATTTTTTGGATGGCGAGAATTAACGTCAACTCCGAGGTTTATAAGTTCTTCTACTCTCTTTACATTTCCAAAAGAAGCAGATATTCTCAGTTCATCTTCTAATTTCTCTTTTTCGTTCATTTTAATAAATAACTAATTTCCTACAATTACAGAGAACGACATTAAATTATTACAAAGAAGATAAATATTAAATTACAAATTAGTGGGTGGTTTTGTTGACTAAAGTCAATTAAATTCGACTGTTTTGAAATATTTGGAAAAAGAACATTTGCTTTTTTAATACTTAATATATTTTTTGCATTTTATTTAATTCTACTTTGTCGAATTTCTTTTTAGGAAATTAATTTTTCTAAGAATTAAAATTATTTCTCAAAATCAAATAAGAATGCGAAAGTTTAAATTCAAAGTGAATTGTTATATGTACCTGAATTGCAACGTGCAGTGGAGTAAATTGTTTCTTTTCCCATAATAAGTGGAAGAAGTCATTTAAATTCTAAACTATTTCTTGAGGCAATAAACAAGCAAAAAAGTAGTTCAAAAAGGAAACTTTTATTGACTTGGTTGTTGCAAATAAATAATGAAAACACATTGGACATAATAAATGCAAGAAATATAAACTTAGTTTAATTATCTGTCAGAATAGGTTAGAGTCTCAATATTTAACGCGCATGATCATTCAGTGTCAATGACCCTTTTGTCATGTAAAAGCGCTTAGTTTAAAAACAATTATTATTAGAAAAGGTATTAAATAATCAAACTTTTCTACACAGTGCATGTATATGATATTTATAAACCATAAAATTGTTAGTCACGTCATAAATTATCACTTTTTTTTTCTCTATTATTGCTTATATTTTATTACTTTTGTTTTAAATAATTTTATGAGAAAAAAATTATCATCTTTTAAAAGGTGATATTAACTTTGATATTATTACATAATTATTATTATTTATTCATTTACATATTTAAAAAAAAATTTCTTTTAAGTATAAATAATTACATTAAAAAGTAAAAGAAAACGTATTTTAAAAAACCTTGTAATTTATTTCGCGTAAAAAATTAAAGATATAATAATATATACATAATAATACAATAAAAGAATTATCTACATAATTATACGTGAATATTAATAACAATCGTAACTTTTCACTTTTTTTGTCGATATCGTTGTCATTTTCTGTAAATAGCAATCTTTTATTACATATTGGCACAAAAAACCATTTTTTTTTTCACCAATGGATAATCCATATAATTTCACAAATTTTTAATATATCGAAAAAGAATCATCAGTAGAATCAGGACTGTCAGAATTGCTTTCGGCAGCGTCTACGAAAGCTGTAGATAAATCCCCGGATAATTTACTGACAGTCTGACTGCTCACATCGTACATAAAAATTTCCTTTTGTCCACTAAAGATATCCTTTGGTCTAAAAACATTAAAGTATTTGTTTTATTAATTATAGAAACTATATTCTATTCAATTTTTAATGTTGTGATAAATACTATATTGTTATTTCTATTTATTTAGTTGCTTGTAAAATTTTACTTACGTTGTAACAAGTAAAACAACTGATTGTCTTTGTGGTGGTGTTTTTTGTTCTTGTTCCAGCCACTTTTTGTAATTCTCTGAAGTCGGCTTTTTCACCAGCTGTTTTAAGGATTCGCCAGCGAGGAATTTGATAGCTTGAACGTCGCTTATTTTTTTACCCTTTCTCAAGCCTGAATCATCATTACCATCTTTAAAATTGTAATCAACTGGAGCTAATACAACGACGCTGGAGATTTTTTTCCCTTTTAATTCAGGAACATCTGGAATGGGGAAGGACGCTCCGCTCACTTTAAGGGGTAAATAACGATTGTATTGAGGATCGTCCTTGGTTCCCACAATTACTGGATTCAGGTGAGTTGCATCTTCGCGAATATGTTGACCAGCAATTGTTTGACCTTGCGCCGTATTGGGATCAAAGCGTACTACTTTCATTTCCACACCTCCTGGTTTTAAAGTAGCCTGCTCGATCTCGGTAGTTATTAACTTTGGAATTGGCTCTTCTACCGTTTTAGGTCTTTTAGCTATAGCTGGAATAGGTTCACTTGCTGATGTTG
Organism: Leptopilina clavipes; assembly: GCA_001855655.1. Lineage (NCBI taxonomy): Eukaryota > Metazoa > Arthropoda > Insecta > Hymenoptera > Figitidae > Leptopilina > Leptopilina clavipes. The sequence continues at coordinate 212,033 of JUFY01032354.1, forward strand.
CAGCAGCACCACCTGCACTGTAGAAATTCTCGAGAGCTTCTGGTGGTAAATTCTCTATTGGAATACCACCGATTTTGTCATAATCCAGTATCTGTATATCGGCATTTCCTAGAATACCAGAACTGAGAAGTTGTTCTCTGATGTCATCGGGCACCTCGTCGGGAAGATTTGCTATATTTTCCTTAATTTTTGCCTCGTTCTTTGGAGAAAGAGTGGTAGTAGTCGTGCGTTGAGTAGTCGAAGGTATCGTCACCACCGGAGGTAATGATGTAGACTTTGGACTTGGAGATTCTTCAGTTTGACTAGCAGGAGTTGCATAAATCTTCTGATTTGAATTTGTTTGGGAATTGGGCCTTCCCCAAATGGATTGGTTTGAAGAAGATACTCGTTGCTTTTGGGTTTGTGAATTTTGAACGAAATATTGATTGTTTTGTTGAGGAGACGGTTTATAATTTAGGTTATGTGACTGCTGTTGCTGAAAATTATTTTTATTTTGCTGAGATCTTGAATCTCCACTATTTTGTTTTTGACCTAAATGAGTTTGCCTGTCTTGATAGTCGGATTGTACTTGTGGATTTGGAGGGAAAGGGCCAGGATGAAGAGGATTTTCTCTAATTGCAAAATGTTGTTCGAGTTTAGGAACAGCTTTTAAAATTTCACCTGACGTCTGCGACAATTGTACCTGTGGATTTTGTTGAAATTGCTGGCCTTGATTGTATTTTATTTGTTGACGATATTGTTGTTCCTGTAAAAATTTTTGATCTTGTTCTTGTTTTCTTTTCTGTTGTTCCTGCAATCGCTGATGTTCTAAATATTTTTGCTGTTCCTGATGTCTTTGCTGATCGAGTTTCTGTTGTTCTTGTCTCTGTTGTTCCAATATTCTCTGTTGATCCAAAAGTCTCTGCTGTTCAGCTAATCTTTGTTGTTCGCGTTGTTTCAATAGTTCCTGATGTCTTCGTTGTTCATAATACTTTTGCTTTTGTTCCTCTTGCTGCTTGTAGTTCTGTTGATGATCTGAATTAAAATTATTATTCAAAGTTTGCGGTTGATTTGAGAGATGTATATTTTGATGAGGTGATGATACTCCCGAAAATGAAGATTGTTGATGGTGATTAATGCGATGTGGATTTCCGTTAAATGGTAATTTTTGTTGGAAATCAGGTAATCCTTGAATATTTATTGGCACTCTTTGAAGTCGTTGAGAATTTCTATTCTGCGAAGGAGTTTGAAATTGTTGAGGGGAAAAATTTTGTGAAAGTTGTTGACTCGATAATTGTGCATTCGTTGACAGTTGTTGATTCGAAATTAAGTGTTGATTTTGTTGATGTTGCAACAGTTGTTGTGGTGGAATTGAATTAACGATTCTCTGTTGAGGAAAAGCCGGTGGAACTCGATGAGGAATAGGTTGTAGAGGTTGGTATGGTCCATGAGATTTTTTCGAAGATCCTGGTGGCGGAAGTGGAGTTGGTGGAACATTTGATTGATTAACAAGAAGTTCCTGATCACTTCTTTTGTGGTGATTATTCGGTGGCACCTGATCAGTTCCGAAAGTAACTCGTAGTCCGCTATTGCCTGGAGCATGATATGATTCACTATCTGGTCGAATGATTGCTCTCAAAGTGGTTGACGGCTCGGCAGGTGCTGGCGTTACGGTTTCCACTGCAACCTCTTGATGAGGCTCTTCAATTTTCTCGTGTTCTTCCACTGGTACCAGAGCTGGAATTGGTGCATCGTAAACTACTTGAGATTTGCCATCACTATGGTTCTTCTTTTTTTCGTATTTAACGTAAAAAACTTGAATTGGCTCCTTTGTGGGTCTTGGAGCTGGTGGCTGTGGATAAGGAACTGGCGTTGGTAAAGTTTCATTCGACTCTTTAATGATGATTTCAATAATTGGTTCAGGTTCGGAAGGATAATAACTCTGTGGAAGATTGTCGTAAAAATCTTCGTCACTTTTTGCAATAGCTAGAGAATTGTAAAGAGGATCCCTTTGAGAATACTGAACAATTGGTTCCATTTGCACAGCATAAGGTGGTAGGCGAGCTCCTCTTCTAGGATGGAATGGTATTTGTTGTCTCTTATCTCGATTCTTAGTCTCATTCTTTGCCTCTGCAAGCAGGAGGACTGAAGTTACCAGTATCGTCTGAAATTAAGAGAGAAAGTTGTTAACAGAATCCTAAAAATTATAGGGATGAATCTGATGTATTCAGTTCATTAGATCGCTAACCGAGTGACCCCTTTCAATAAAGAGAGAAAACCTCCTTAAATGAAATAAATTGATCAATTGGTATTCGTAACAGCATTGAACGAACAGTTAACCAGTTCCTGATAAATGATTCAGATTCACATTCATCCGATGTTCCGCATATGGCTAAGCAAGTCGTTATTGGTTTTACAGATTCACAAATTGTTGAGATATTCTTAGCAAGTGCTTTCTTCACATAATTTACGAGCAAGAAAGAAGAGAAATTTTTATCTTAAAATTAACGCCCGAGCGCTTTTCACCTATTCTATCTACCAAGTTTATTGCTCTTGTGTATAGTAGTGGATCTTCAGGAATTCATCGTTGTTATAAACAAATGTTAGAATTTTACAAATATAATTCTTGTTTTACTTCGTAACGTAAAGTTAGAGACGGAAGTTTAGGATAGTGACGTAAAAACATTAAAAACAGACAAAAAACGAAATGGTGAGTTATATAGAGTGTAGAAAGTAGTAATGATAATAACTGGAAAAGTATTTTAAAAAATCGAAACTATTGAAATGATTTTCAATGATAAAATTTACGATGAAAAATGTTCTCCAGATATAGGTATGAATGATAAGATACCGGCAAATTGTAATTGTAGAATAGGAATCTAAAATTATTGACAATTTTACTATTATGTAAATATAATTACCAGTTTGAGGAAGCGCATGGTGATAAGAATTCCTTTGCTTTTAGGTCACACTTCACTGACTCCGCGTGTTCACCCCGCAGTTCGCTATTTTACCCGAAGATACATTATAGGAAGAGTCGGTGTGTAGACAATATTGACTGGAACTTCACATAGGAACTAAATAAGAAGACTTTGTGACTTGGACTTGGTTTCTCCCTTCCAAGTGCCACCACTTCTTGGAAAAGAAGCTCCTCTCTAATGTTTAAGATGATGGAGGGGCACCTTTCTCTGCTTTAATACACATACCAAACCAATGCATTGGTCTCCACACGAGTATTAAAGCGTAAAGCAGTATAATGTGACTTGAAAAATTAAGCGTGCGAAGACACCAGGAAGGTGAGCGGACGAGGACTTTCTTTAATCGTCTCGAACTCTTCTTTTAGCCTGGCATTTTCAGCGACCTCCACGGGCCAATGAAATTGAAATGATTCCTTCCGGTTCTTTCTAAACTATAATTACCTTTTTGTCTGTTTGCTTACTACCAAAAATGTTGCAATAGAGAAATGCATATTTCAGACTAATATTTTTTTTTATTTCTTTTAACGAGTTGATTAATTAAAAGTCATTTAAAAATTTCACTAACAACATTTTGAAAAATAACAGAGAATTAAATTTTTAAATGTTCAACTAACAAACAATTAAGAATTTAACACTTTTTTAAATATAGTTTTATTTCAATGTTTCGAAATATTTATTTTAGTACTCAATTTCCATTTAATATAAAAATTTATATAAATAATACTGAAATATTAGTAAAAAGTTAAAAATGATCTATTTTCATTTGTAGAGAAAACTTTTTTACACAAAACTAAATTATTTTTCTGCAATTTCTAATATCTATTACTGAAACTTATATTTCTATTCTTGAAGATATTTTATATTTTTACGACAATTATGAAGAAAATAGCAGTTGTAATTATTATAATATATGATAATTCTCTTATAAAAGCATATTTTCTGGTGTGCCATAATTCTTTGCAGGATTTACCGTAAAATTTTCTCCCTTTCTCCTTTTATGACTTATTTAACGTTTATGCGTGAAATTTTTATTCTAAAGAATAATCGAAATATTTCTTGATGACATTACAAGTTGAGAAAATAGTTTAGTGAGATGAAAAATTTTTAAATTGTAATAGTGTATTTTATAGATTAATTTTAAAATATTTGCTATATTTTTTCAGGAAATTATAGTAATTTCAATTTTCATTTGAATGATCCCAATAATATGAAATTATTTTCTAGGTGTTATGGTCGTACTAAGTAGCTCATCAATAATTATATATGTAGGCACGTAATACCGTATATTCACCTAAATTCTGGTGCGTGACCAGTTTCCTTTATAAAGAGTGAAATTAAGTTGGTTCTTTATTTTTTTGCGTTAAAATTAACCGGAAATGTCGGATGGAATAAGTAAATTCTAAAATTATATAAAATTTCATCAAATATATAAAGATTGAAAATGATTTACTTTAATTCTTCAATCAAGAATGTAAAAAGTAAATACTAATTTGCTTTAATTTTTACATCATGAGAAAATTTAATTTTTATATGTATTTAAGAATTAGTTTTAACTATTATAAATTATTAAGAAAATTGTTATAAGTAATGCTAAATGTTTTCTGATCACAGGATTTGGGGCATTATGAATTCTCTGAGGTCTTTAATTGGAAAGTAATGGAATTCGGTCGCTCTGAGATAAACGCCTCAATATTCATTAAGTTCCTGCTCGATGACTGTAGGCAGAAGATCTGGCGATGGGCATTTGGCGAACGTCCAGTTGAAGATTCAACTCTTGCGTCCTACTTGAAGAACTTTCACTTATGTTCTGGCGTAAGAGACCCAAAGAGAGACCCAGGTTCAGATTTTATAAAATTTGAATTCTCGCAAATACTTAAGACTTCCATTAACTTGCTTGACATTTAATTTACACGTATTATCTGATAACAAAGTAAGCATAATTTTTTATATTTATAGATATATTAGAATTTTACTCGTTGAAAATTGCGCTAAATAAAAAAAAAAGTATACGAGGATGTTGCATTGAGAAACTGAATGCCAAACGAGCAAGAACTACATTATGCATTTTTTTTTAGAATCATGTGAGCCACTTTTAACAGTGAAAAAAGTGACTACAAATTCCATTCCAAATTAGAATTGCTTCATTTAACCATAAACCAAGTTTACGATGACCTAAAGTATTTTACTTGTACTTTTAATATATAATATGAATTTATTTTGTGTTTATCGAGGTGAAAAGAATTTTTAAGCTTTTTTTCGAGGATTCGAATACTTTTAAAGCTTCTTTTACATAATGTAAAACTTTCACTTTTAAATCGCAAACTTGTCAATTGTAAATTAAAATCAAGATTGGTTTCTCAAACTTGTGCATGAAATTGTCGTTTCCAAAGAATCAGAGTTATTTAGAAATTTTGCATGTCTTCAACGAAAGGGAAAAATTCTCAGTGAGTTGCGAATTAAACGTTCCCTTGAGATGCGTATAATTGGAACAGGCGATAACTTTGTTGAAATTACATGGTGTGCTCTGGTTAGACGCAAAAAATACTATAGAAGTGCACCAATAGTAAAGATTGCATTATATCTGAATAGCCTGGTTCTCATGAAAGTCCAAAGCGTAACAGCAGATGCTCCGATACCAAAGATTGACGATACTCTTTCCATGAGGTGTAAATGTGTGTGGTTCGTTAAACCTGTATGCTATGAGCTAACGTAACTGTTCTGTTGAAGAGTGAAAGTGCTGTGTAAAGTGGAACGTTACTATTTTATTAATAACAACTGAATCGTCAGAATCGTTTATTTACCATAGATACATATTTGCAATGCCTCTATTGCAAAAGGTACAATTACAGCTTATAATATAAAGCTACACCAATTAATTTTAAACTGAAGTAATTGTTTTTCGCAAAACTTGAAATTATTTTCATTTACTGGCACTGTGTCCGTATTAATAAAAAATTTCTTAGTTGAGTTTTTTGTATTTAAAACTATAGAAATGCATGTAAATTCAATTCTTTAAAATACTGAAAGGGAATGTATTGAAAAATAATCATTTTTTATTTAAATTTAAAAACATGTACCTATTTTTAATTAAAAACTTATTCCTCACCACTGAAGTTACAATTTCTTCAATTAAAAAAAATGGAATCTTATTAAGTTATTTTCAATACAAAAATTAAAAAAATTTTAAATATTTTCCAAATCTTTCTCTAATATATAATAAGACAGTAATTTTTTAATTTAATGAATTTTTATATTAATATTATTTATCTTTGTAGATATTTTTCAGAAAACAATATAGTTTAATAATGTAAATGATAAAGGAAGTACTGATAATAAGTGTATGCATATACCTACATACAAAAATGTCTTCTGAGAGTAGTGAAACGGTTGTTGAGTGCAAATGTGATACTTGTAGTAAAGTCCGACATAATATTGAACAAATATTTCGTGTACTTGATATTTATGGCTGGTTATTGGATTCCTATATTGTGGTTTGTTTTTATTTATTATAAAAAAGTAAAACTAACATTTTTTCAATGAAATTTTCTGTATTCATTTTTTATAAGAGGTTATGTTGATATTTTTGAAACTTGAGAACATTAATTATATCTTTTGAAATTCATTCTATACTCTAGAATTAAAATAAATTATTTTAAACATTTATTTAACTTATATTTATTTTCAAGGACTTTTTCTTAGAAGACTTATGGAGCAAATTACCAGGAGAGTGGCAAAATACTTTGGATTCTGTGACTCCGGGGGAATTAGGAAAATGGATTTTAGGTGAATCATGGTAATATTAGAATATTTATATTTAATAATATATAGTGAAAGTAAAAATTGTGTAATTTATTAATATTTTTTAACATTATTTTTCAGTAAACAAGTTTGGCCTTTATCGTTAATAGCTTTGAGACAAGTTATTCAGAAGTTAGAAATTAATAGGAATCATAATGAAAGGGAAGTTATTAAATGCCGTAGAAGAGAAAACGGAGGAATGAACGATCTTAATTATCTGTCAACAGATGAAGGAAATTCTGTAAATTCAAGTTCAAATTTAAACCATCCTAAATTTAATAAGCTTTTTATTAAACACGTGAAAACGAAAAAACGATATGAAATTGAAAAAATAGCAAAGGTAATGTATAGTTAGTAATTTTAAACAAATTAATTTTTATGTATTCATATTATAGATGTCATACTTCATAGATTTTAAATGATTGTACTTCAAAAACCAATTGTAACTGTGTTGTCGATATTGGTGCTGGAGTTGGACATCTTTCTCGAATACTTGCCTTTAAATACGGATTAAATGTTATTTGCATAGAGCAGGATTCCACTTTAACGGATCAAGCAATGTATGTTGATATTAATTAGATTTTCAAATAACAAAACTTGATTTCTTACTATTTATAGAAAGTATGATAATGAACTGTCAGCGTCCTTGGAAAAATATAATTTTGCGTACAATGGAAAAATTGATCACGTTTCAATGGCTGTTAATGCAAATAATACTGGTGAACAGATGATAAACGATTTAATGAAGAATTTTGCTAATGGGTCAATTAAGAGATTAAAAACAGAAGAATTCGGGATAATTGGATTACATCCTTGTGGAGACTTGGCTACAACACTTTTAAGATTGTATTCATCCTGTGAAAAGGCAAAGTTCATTTGTATTGTAGGATGTTGTTACATGAAACTTACTCTCAGGTTTGTATATTTAATTTCATAATCATTTAGTACTTCATTTTAAATTGTGTAATTGTTTAAGAATTAATTAATTTTGAGTTATTCTGTAAGTTATGTTCACATACTCAATTTTTAAATCTATATTTTTTCATATTAGAAATGATGAAAATAATTTGAAAGGATATCCGATGAGTGTACATGTTTCATTGATAGGTAATAAGTTATCTTACAATGCTCTTGAAGTGGCTTGTCATGCTGTTGAAAAACATTGTGAAAAACTGAAGAATGAAAATTATATTGATTTAGTTGTAAGTTGATAGAGGGAAATAATAATAAGTCATAAATATTTAGTAAAATTATAATTTTATTCATTTAAAGGCTTTTAATATGGCATTATAAAATGTAAATATTATATGCAATTTTCACAGGTACATACATACAGAGCTGCTTTGGAATATGTTTTGGTTCAAAAATGTCCTAAACTTCGTCGTATACAAGTAAAAAGCGTAAAAGTAAAGGATGGCATGTCGTTTGAACAGTTGAGTAACAAAAATTTTTTAATATATCTTCTATATATTGTAGAAAAACTAGTATGAAGAGTATAAATTTATACAAAATTATTTCTCTATACTTTAATATCTGGAACATTTAAATTTCTTTCAGATACTGCAAAAGTGCAATAGAAAATTTTGAGCCAGAAAGTCAACCAGAAATGTCTGAATTTACCCAACCGAAAGTACGTGAATTTTTGAAAAATTCAAAAAGAGTTTTAACCTTTAACTCGCTTCGACTAATGCTGGCACCATTAGTTGAAACTTGCATTTTGTTAGATAGATTTTTGTTCCTTTCTGAAAAAGGATTAGTTCCTTCATTAAAGGCTGAATTTGATTGTAAGCTATCACCGAGAAATTTTGTACTTACATCAACAAAGTAATTAGGTATCAAATCAACTTTATAATTATATATTTTTTAATATTTAATTTGTGTTGACCAGAAATTCAACATAACTCACGTTTATATGTGTATAATATATAATTATTAATATTAGTTCTGATAACAACATATAATATTTTTATTTAGAGTTGTATTCAATTCATTTTTTATATCCACAGTGATTTGAAACGGGACCAAAGACTAGGTTTTGGTGAATTTTCTCCCTCATCAGGATCTATGTTTTCAGGATTTTCCCCAGCAGTATTTGCAGTTGATTTAGAAGATACAGAAGAAGCTGAATCGTCTTCGTCACTGTTTTCATTTTCTGCAAGTTCTGAAGTTGGATCAGAACTTCCCAAACATGTTCTGAGTAGTTCCTTCCCTTCCTCACTCGCTAGAACTGGACGAAGCTTTTTCGTTGCATATGTGTAAACATCCCCAGTTTCACTTTGAATCACTACAAGTACTTGTGTTCCAGTCATTTTAGACAGTTTGTAAGCTCTACTTAATAATCTGGACTTTTTTGTGGAAAATGTTGAGCGTCTCTTCTCTTTATCTCGAATAAATTTTGTCATTTTTAATTTTGTTTTCAAGTTTTTTTGCTCTGGATATATAAAAAATATTTTTTCACTTATATGCTTTCAAATTTTAATAATAATTATTAATTTAAATGTTTATATCATTTTATTCAGCAGCGCACTTTATTTAAATTGTTTTATATGTGAAAAAATAGAAAATATAATCTTTCGAAATGAGCTTTAAACTATGTATATGTTTGATTACAGTTAAATGAAACAGTGAATGATAAATTTAATTTGTGTTTATTTTTGGATTATTTTTTTTAACAATAGGTCATTAAGTACCATATGTTTACTGCTAGAGGCAGCACTTTCTTAGAAGTATAAAAAGAAACTTCCAGAAATATTTAAATTCTTTTACTCAATTTAAGTAAATGATCTGCTTTTAAAGTATAAAATAATCTTTAAAATTTCGGAGTAAAATTATTATTTTTTTAATTAAAAGTTTTTGAAAATACGTTAATATAATAAAAATTGTGGTATTATTTTGTTTTAAATGCATAATAAATCATAGTTATTACGTGTACATACATACTTGTAAAATAATCATTATAATTGAAGATAAGAGACATGTTTATAAATTTGAAACTAATGGACTTAGAGAAGGACAATTATTTAAAGTAATTAAATTTTATATGTTCTATATCCTTATTATTGCTTTTTAAGTTTTCAATTAATTTAAAAATAAAAATCATATAAGACTTCAATACAATATGATTGGAATATTTATCAATTGCCAAAATTAGTTTTATTTTTTCTTTTTTCATAAAAAAACAAAGAATCGCAAAACAAAATTTTATCAAATTTAAATCGAAGATTAGTTTTGAAGACAGCGCACTCTGATGAATTATACTTGTATTATATAAAGATAGTAAAGGAATAAAACACTTCACACGTGTTTTGCCGGTTTTTAACAATAATATCTAATTTTTTAAAGAAAAATTTATAAAAGTAGTGAGTATAATATTATGTATATGTTCGAACGATTGTATCTCTTATTATTTCTCGTAATTTAACTTCATTTTACAATAAAAAAATAGACAATAAAAGAAATTTAATTTTTTGCTCTAAATTATTAAAATTGCAATAAATTACAACATATTTCATGTGATGTTTAGCATTTTATGTTTATTTATAATCTTTATCAATAAATATATTTATCTGTTAATTTATATTATACTTATAATAATATATTGAATATATATTTCTAGATCATGTTGCCGTTAGTAGTCAGTGTTATGAAACGATATGCACCAATAATTACTCTTCCTTTTGCTGCACTTATTGGATTTATTGGTTACAAATTAGAGGAAACATTTTCTAGTAAATATACACCTTCAACACCATCCGTTTCTCAACTACGTTTAGAAAGAAGTTTAGAAGGAGTCGGCACATCTTCAGAAATTGAAGAACAACAACATAGTCCACTGGAAATAAATTTGGCACCTTCTTTGCAGTTTATTAACAAGAAATAAGTCAGATATGATACGGTATATTCACAAAACTTGTAAATTATTTACAATTTTCTTTTAATCTTTTTAACAAAATGTAATATAAAATCATTCAAAGATTTAAGGACAGAATAATGATTACTGAAATTAATGACGAAATTATGTAAAAATAAAATTTTACAATCTTTTATTTCAATTTAAATAATGAGTTTATTATTATTAGATTATAGGTTATGCGGTATTGTATATATATATATGCGTCACCACCACGTCACCGATCAGCTGTTGTGCTTTTGGGTTTAGTAATAATAAAAAAGTGAATAAAGTTGAACTCTTGTGAAATGAAATATCTTTGATTTTTTAAATATAAATTATATTTGAAAAATCATTTAACATGAGTACTCACGAAGAAGATGAGATAGAAGATTTACGATCTACGGTTTACACCTTCCCTAGCAGTGTACAGTCGGTTATAGAACAGGTTAGAATTGAGCTTACATGTCATTTTGACATTTGATATTTTACTAATTTTATATCCAATTTTGAATATCATAGAGTAATAATTAAAAAATGAATAATTATTTAATAGTTTATTTTTATTTGTTGAAAAAAATTTCATTAGAGAAACGAGAAAAAATTAAAATTACATTTTTGTTCTTGAAACATTGTCTACACTTGTTATTTTTATTTCATCTTATGAAATTACTAGGAAGTAAAATATTGAGAAGATATTGTGGCGATTTAATTACGTTTTATATCTTAATCAGGAATGTAAAAAAGCACGACCTCATCCTTTTAAAAATTGTTGCTAATCGACTGAACAAGATGCAATCTTATATTTTATCAAAACTATCTGAAAAATTTTATTCTACACAAATTTGCAATTCCTGAAAAATCGTAATGATCTCTTTGTAATAATTTAATTTTTTTTCTCATTTACTATAATAATTTTAATTATTTATGTTAAATATTATAGGTTTTGCCCAGTAATGATCCTCTAGATCAACCAAATTTCAATACTGTGGATTATATAAATTCTTTATTTCCAACTGAACAGTCTCTCTCAAATATAGACGATGTTGTGAGTAAAATGGAGTATAAAATTTGCAATATAGATAAAGAAATCCGTTCTGTTGTACGAGGACAAACAAACGTTGGTCAAGATGGAAGAGCAGCTTTAGAAGATGCACAAAAAGTCATAAAACAACTCTTTATTCACATTAAAGATATTAAAGACAAAGCTGAACAGTCTGAGGAAACTGTAAAGGAAATAACAAGAGACATTAAGCAACTTGATTTTGCAAAAAGAAATCTGACTGCTTCAATTACGGCCTTAAATCATTTACACATACTCGTCGGTGGAGTTGATAATTTAAAGTACATATCATTTGAAAATAAAGTAAATTAATGTATTCTACTATAACATATAATTAAAAAACATATTTCTACATTTAGAGTCCTTACACAAAACAAGCAATATGGTGATATTGTTTTACCACTTCAAGCTATTATGGAAGTAATAAAACATTTCAATAATTACATGGACATTCCCCAAATAAAACAGTTGGCGGATGAAGTGAGTTATTAAGGAAATTACTGAAAATATTTATTATTTTAAGAATTGGAAAAATTGTTTAATCAAAACAATAAAATTTTAGGTTCAACAAATTCATGTTGAATTGGCCCAACAGATAACTTCAGATTTTAAAGAAGCATTTTCAGGACAGAATCCAAAACACTTTTCACAGTTGACAGACGGCTGTCTAGTTTTATCAATTTTGGAACCAAGAGTAAGGTAAGTTGTCTTTATTGCTATTTTCTAATTCTAATTTTCTATTGTCATTCAATAGACATTCATAACATGGATTTTAGAAAGGAATTACTCACTTGGTTTGTGGGAGTTCAACTTCAAGAATACGCACACCTTTTCGATGAGAATCAAGACTTTGCTTGGCTGGACAAAATAGATCGACGTTATGCTTGGATAAAAAAGCATCTTTTGGATTTTGAATCAAAATTTGGGACAATATTTCCTCTTGACTGGGAAATATCTGAACGCATTGCTGTTCAATTTTGTAATGTAACTCGTGAAGATCTTACAAAATTAATGCACAAAAGACGTCCAGAAATAGATGTTAAATTATTACTTTACGCTATTCAAAGGACAACAAATTTCGAAAATCTGTTAGCCAAACGTTTTTCGGGCATCACTTTGGAAAGTCCAGATAAAAATATTAAAAGTATTACAGTTGCTCCTACAGTGGATGAAAATGCAGTACCTGGGAATCCATTCGAAGAAAATAACGAGAAAGTAATGTTATTAATTGCATTAAAAGATGTTTATTGTAACAAAAGATATAATTTTTTTTCAATATTTTTAACAGATTGAAAATGAGAAACCACCAGTTTCACTTTTCGCAAACTTAATTGGAAGATGTTTTGAGCCTTATTTAAATATTTATATAGAGAGTTTAGATAGAAATCTATCTGATTTAATGGAAAAATTTGTTATGGACTGTAAAACTCAACCACCAGGTGCAAAAGATTCCGATGGTGTTGAAGGACCCAGTACCGTTCTTTCATCTTGTGCAGACCTATTTATTTTTTACAAAAAATGCATGTTACAATGTACTCAGCTCAGTACTGGATCGATTATGTTAAATCTTGCAGAAACTTTTCAAAAATACCTCCGAGAATATGCTTTGAAAGTTCTTCAGAACAATTTACCCAAGTAAGTGAAACCATAATACTTATTAAATACTTAATAATAATATTAAATTAATTTATTATTACACTAATTAAATAGAGTTGGAGGAAGTGCTGGAATTGGCACAAGTATGAGTAATATTACCAGAGATTTTCGTGATTTATCCACGGCTGGACTTATTCAAAATTTTCAAAGTTTTTTAAAAGAAGGAGAAAATACGAGATTTAGTAAAGAAGAACAATCGCGAATTTGTTGGTGAGTTTTTTTTTCAATGTTGGAGAAAATAATTAAATTACTACATAATTTATTTTTCAGCATTTTGACAACTGCTGAATATTGTTTAGAAACTACCCAACAATTAGAAGAGAAATTGAGAGAAAAAACTGATAAAAATTATGCTGAAAAAATTAATTTATCCCAGGAACAAGATATTTTTCATAAGTAATATTTTTTTAATCTGATTTTTTATTTGGAGAGGGGAGAACAATATTATTAACTAATTATTTTTTTAATTGTAGTGTCATTTCCAATTGCATTCACTTATTGGTTCAAGATCTTGAAACTGCCTGTGAATCTTCTTTAATTACTATGATTAAGGTATGAGTTGACTTTTTCTAACTTTTAAAGCTTTTTTATTATTAAATCCCTAATTTGTGACCACCTTTATTTACAGATGCAATGGAGTTCTGTTGAAAGTGTTGGTGATCAAAGCGGTTATGTTAGTAACATAATAGCGCATCTTCGTCAAACGATACCCATAATAAGAGATAGGTTATCATCTTGCAGAAAGTATTTTACACAACTCTGCGTCAAATTTGCCAGGTTGGAAAAAGTATTTTTAATGAAGCAGTTTAAATAATATACAACTATATTATTGAGATAACCTATAAAAAATAATTTTTTCCGTAGTTCATTCATTCCGAAACTTGTTCAGCAATTATATAAATGCAAACCGCTAAATGCAGTAGGAGCTGAGCAATTACTACTAGATGTTCATATGCTCAAAACTGCTCTCTTAGAACTTCCATCTACAGGATGTCAAATTCAAAGAAAACCACCAGCAACTTACACAAAAGTATGTGCATTTTGGATATTTATTTCTTTTCTAAAATTGCGAACAATCAAAGTGACATATTTAAATTGTTAACCCATAAAAACTGACAATTCTTTTAGATTGTTGTTAAAGGAATGGCAAAAGCTGAAATGATTCTAAAAATTGTAATGTCTCCCACGGAAAATCCAAGTGCCTTTGCTGATCAATGCAAAAAACTTCTTCCAGATCTTCAAACTCCTGAATTTCAGAAAATTTTGGAAATGAAGGTATTTTTTACTCTTCAATAATTATTTAAATAAATGCTTCTTCTGTAATAATTTTGATTGTACATGAAATTTTTTTAAAGCGATACGAAGTTTTAGATATTAGTAACATTTCACCTGTTTTTATTAGGGATTAAGGAAAACCGAGCAGATACAGTTATTAGAAGAATTTAAACAAAGGAGTCATTCTGAAGGATTTTCAGAACCAAAAAATATTGTTCAAGACAGTCCAGAACACGAAGCAGGTAGAATCAAGAGACTGGAAAAACTAATTAAAAAAAGGATCTGAATTTGCACGATTAATGTGCAATTTGTAAAATATTTAATATGTAGATATTCGTTTAATATATAGTTATTTAATATTTTAATGTACTTAAAAATTTTCCTTTACAATTCGCAGAAAGCATAAAATTATAATTCTACTTAAGGAATTGATTATCAAAATTAAATTCGTAATTCTTTTTTACAAATTTTTATTTGCTTTACCAGAACGGTGTACAATACCCAACCTATTAACCTTGCTTTTGGGCAAGTTCCTTAGCCTTCGCTTTCTCAAGTTTCGTTATCCTGGCAGTAGATTTACTACCAAGAAGACCACCTCCCCAGTGACGTCTGATCTCATCATACCTATCGTTGAAGTTTGTCTTGATAGCTTCCACAACTTTAGTAAAGTTTGCTCTATCGCCGGAATCAACCTGTAAATAAATTAAGATGCAAGGTAAATAATTGTTCAGTACATGCAGCTAAATAGATTTCTAAAAAAAATTAAGATAAATCAGTAAAATACTTTGATATATCACAACTACTCATTGGATTGGCTCTAGTATTCTTCATCATATATTTTTACACGTGTCATAATAAAAAATTAAAAACTTTGTACAAAAAATTACCTGTGTAAGAGCAACAGCAGTACATGTCTTACGTCTGACAAGTCTTCCCAAACGAGCTTTTCCTTTTACAATGCAATAGGGAACTCCCATCTTTCTGCAAAGAGCTGGCAAAAATAGGACAACCTAGAAAAAAATATAAGAGTTAAATCTTGTCATAGTAAGGTAATATTTTATATTATTAATTTCATTAATCAGAGTCAATACACATCCTATGAACAGAAACTCGTAAGTTAATGCCCTCAGGTGAAGAAATTCAAACATCATAGAAATAAACATTTTTCAAGTTTAATATTAAGAAAATTTATTATTTAAATACCTCAATGGGATCGACATCGTGGGCAATAACAACAAGTTGAGCTTTCTTTTGCTCAACGAGGGTTGTTACGGCATTTGCTCCACTCTTCAAGACATTTGGCCTCTTTGTAGGCACATCTTCTTTTTTGGCAGCTTTCTCTTCAGCTCTAGCTTTTAGTCGTTGTTTCTTAGCTGCAGCTGATTCTGGTCTGTATTTTTCCAAGATTTTAAACAACTGCGTTGCTGTTTGTTTATCGAGAGTCTGCGTAAATTGATTAATAGGAGGTGGCACCTTCAATCTTTTAGCTAAGACAGATTTTTGTCTTTGAATTCTAATGTATTTTGGCCATTTAACGAATCTGCTTAAATCGCGAGAAGGTTGAATATCTTGACCGATTCCGAAATTTCTCGTTCTTTTTTCAAACAAAGGATTAGTTTGTTTTTTCTGTTCAACTTTTTTCACAGCTAAGGGAGCAGCTGCGACCTTCTTTCCTACCTTCTTCTTCGGCTAAAACAAATGAAAAGTAATTTGAAAAATAAATTTTAACAATTACATTTAAGACGAAAGAAAACAAGAAACTGACTTTAAATATTTTATGTAAACATAAACAATCATTAGTTCATTTTCTTTTTTAATTTTGATAGAAAACAAAAAATTGGAGGTTAAGTTCATTGTAGAGTTAAATTAATTCAACTAAAAAATAAATAAATATCAAAAAATAAGTAAAAAACCGTAAAATATAATTAAACAAAGTACTCTCTTTATTGCCTAATTCCTGAAATTTAATAAAAATAACAAAAATTTCATGATACAACATAGATATGACAAGAAACATGCCACCCTTTGGGCTAATCCATGTACGTTAAAAATAGACAGAGAACAACAAATATATTATTTTTTAAAAATTATACAAAACTTACCTTCTTTTGAACCATTTTGCTTAAGGAAAATTCAAAGGATTCCTTATAAATTTATGGAATATAAAAGAAATATCCTCGTTGCCAAAACAGCAACGATGGCGGCCGAACGTGAAAAGAAAAAGAAACTAACCTCATTTGACACTTGCGCCGTTTGCGCTATGCCAGGTAAGGTAAGTTTCACGTTTAACCTCTTCTAACCAATTGCGTATGCCTCTTTCTAATAAAGGACAGCACTATGAGTTAGAAAAGAACACATATTGCTTCTAAAGCGCCATCTATTTTCAATTTATACTTTGACGTCATAATTTTTTATAAAAATTTTAATTCGTTGATTCTCATGCTCTGAAAACCTGATTGGCTGGTTTGGAAAGAATTTTTAATACTAACCTAACTTTAGGCAATTATGTTGCTGTCAAAATGTCGAGATGAAAATATCAACTGTCATTACAGTACTTGCAAATACTTTTTATGGCCATGGTACTTATTACCATTTACTGAAAAGCTATTCCTTTAGCTTTTATATAAGTCACAAATGACATATTAGTGTTTGAAAGTTTAATTTGCGCAATAAAACGTTATTAACAGTTTGTAATTGAAAGAGCATCGTACATCACCATGGACATGATAAAGTTTAATAAGAGATAGTCTGATTATGAATTTATTTAATTAAAAAAAATTTTATTAAGTGCAAGTAAAACATTTTGTACAAAAATTGAAATGGAAGTAAAAATGGAAGTTGTTGATACTCGTAAAACAACCGCAAATAAAACGCAACAAGGTAATTTAAAGTTATTTGCTTGTCCTATCTGTGTAGAACGTTTTACAAGCGAAAAGCAATATTATGGTCACCTGAGGATTCATACAGGGGAAGTTTTATTGTCTTGTGATCAATGTCCAGAATCTGAAATCAAATTTGATTCTCAGGGAAAGTTGCAAATGCACGAAAATTTATGTCATAATATTGTCAGGTAAATATTGGACAACTAATTATATATGAGTATATTAATTATGTTAGTATATGTATCTACATTTCTTTTTAATTAGACCTTTTAAATGTCATGAATGTGGATTATTGTTCGATCGAGCTTCTCAATTAGAATATCATCAACGAAGTGTTCATCTTGGTGAAAAATCACATATATGTCAAATATGTGAGAAAGGATTTTTTCGTAAGACTGATTTACGAACTCATTTAAATATACATCTTGGTACGAATGTTAGCATGTGTGAAATTTGTGGAAGGAAATTTAACCATGTGTCAAATTTAATTAGACACAGCAGAACTCATGCTGGTAAAATACTTTTAAAGTATAATATTATTTTTAAAATTCGTTTATCATCAGAATAATTATTTATATTTATTTTTTGTAGGTATTAAACCATATCCTTGCACAGTTTGTGGTAAGCGGTTCACTCAAATAAGTTCTTTAGCAAGACACAAAAGAATTCATGAGCGTGTACCAAAAGGAAAAAGCGTTAATTCTCAAAAAATAATTAATAGTAATGATTATAATATAAATGATCACATAGTGGAAGTAAAAGAGGTAAATAAAAGTTTTAGAAAATTAATATTCTATTTTTTGTTACAAGCATACTCAAGATGTTACTTTTAGATTACTAATGATGTTGGAACTAGTGAACGAAAAGTAATAAAACGTCGTCATTACTGTAAAATTTGCGGAGAAAGTTTTCAGTTTGCTGTACTTTTAAGAAAACATGAAAAGGAACATTTCAATAGCGCTAACATTTTTGAATGTAAAAGTTGTCACAAGGTAATATCTACTTTAATTAATTACTCAAATTAATTACTTATTAACTTTTGTACTAATTGTTTAATGTTTATAGAAATTTCAAAATCCGGAAGACATTAAAGAGCACAGTTGTAGACAAGAAGCTTTTAATTGGACAGCTGAAGATAATACCTCTACATCAGCTAATATTTCTAAAAAGATGATTTTTGATGAAAAAAATGCTTCTCAACATATAGATAATGTAGATGTTCAATGTCATTCAATTTTTTCCAAAGATTTAATACCAGAAGTTTGTGCAAATGAACAAAGTGCAGAGACTGTTCTTTACTTTAAAGCAAAACAAGTAAGACTATATTTTATAATAAAAAAAAAAAAAAAAAAAAAACCTAATAAAAAAGTTATATAATTTAATCATTATATTTTCAGATGACAAATATTAATCTGGATGAATTTGAGGAAGCTTCTTCTCACTTCTTTAGAGATAATGTCATGGAGTTAGCTAATATTTCTGATTTACTTGGCATTTGTAACAATGAAAATGACGATTTAGAAAAGGAGGTCGATACTCTCAATACTTACACCGGAGTTAATGATATATTACCTGATGTCCCAAGACTTTTAGAGACTGAAATTTCATCAGAAGATCAAGCTGACATGAGAAATTACGTTTCAAGGAAGCAATCATCCAAAGAAAATATAAAATATAGACAAATTGAAGAAAATAAATTTACCTTTAAACCTGACAATAATTTCAAAGATAACTTATTAGAATTTGAAGAAAATAATACAATTCAATATTTTTTAAATACAGAATCACAAGATTCTACCACTGATTTAGAACTGGAGTCTGTAGATCCTAAAGAAATTCTAACGGAGAACGAACCAACGCTTCGTCTTGTACAAATTGAAACAGGAGAACAATTTTATGAATTGGTAATGGATAATATTACCGATAAGACACAATTCCAAGATCTCACCACATTAGAAAATGTAGAAGAGACTGCAAACGAGTCTGTTGATAATTTACAGAATTTTGAATTTTTTAGAACAGAAGCTCAAACAAATTTTGAAGTTTACACTGAAGGGGTATTTGAAGATTTTGAAAGAAGAAATTACGAAACATGCGCCAAAGAATTCTTGGAATTGGTACAATCTGAAAAACAAAAAGAAGGTGAAACAATTTGTCATGCTGAGAATGGTGATCAATTTTTGGAGTTAATCGAGAATCAGCATTTTTCGGAAATTAGTAAAGAGAAACAAATCAGTATTGACTCAAATATTTCTTTAAGAGATGCTTCATCTTCATTTGTCAAAGAAGTAGAAGAATTTGAGAATAATTATTGCATTTCTCAGACTGCAGATCCAAAAGAGATTACAAAACCTTTAAATAAAAATGACATCTCATCAACAAAAGAAAAGAACAATAAAGAGTTTCATTGTTATGTATGTCAAAAAACATTATCTTCTAAATACAATTTTACACAGCACATGGGAATTCATTATGTAAATCATCAACGTTTTCACTGCAAAGAATGTGACATATCTTTCGCTTGGAAATCAACGTTAAATAAGCACAATGAAAGTACTCATAGACCAGAAGGACGTCAATCATATGTCTGTAATATTTGTCCAAAAGTTTATAATAATCTTTCACAAGTAAATGTGAGTAATAGCCATTTTTGAACATTTGGTTATTAAATTCTACAAGTCTTTATACAAATAACTTTTACTTTTGTATACAGGAACACATCAAACGAGATCACTTGAAGGAAAGGAAACATGTTTGTCCTCTATGTGGAAAATCTTTTTTTAAGAAGTTTGATTTGAAATCACACTTCAGAACGCATACAAACGAAAAACCATACCAATGTTCTTTTTGTGAAAAAAGATTCCATTATCAGAGTCATGTGATACGGCATGAACGTATTCACTCTGGAGAAAAGCCTTACATTTGCGACGTATGCCAAAGAAGTTTTTGTCAACGTAGTTCATTAAAAGCACATAAAGCAAAACATCGTCTAAATAAAACAGATATGAAAAAACATCAAAAAGACAAAAACGATCCAAAATAATTTTCTATTTAAGTTTCTCTTATATCTGTATAAGATTAAACAAATAAATGGGTGATAAGGGGGTTATTAATAGATATTGTAAAATATAGAGTATTTTTGATCAGATCAAAATTAATTCTTAAAGAATAAAAATAAATATTATATTTTCATTTTTTATCCTTTGGTTTTATTAAAAATGTACTCTTTCTCCCTTTCCCTCACTTTCTTGTTTGCTTATCCTTTAAATATCTGGTTTTTAGTTTAAATGGCAAGGTTTAAAGGCTCAAATAAACCAAGGAGAAACGTGATTACAGAAGAAACAGAATCACTTTCTTATAGAACAGAAACTTGATTGGTTACCTCGCCAGGGGTAACAATATACAAATATTTCTTGACTTGACAGGTGCATGAACCACATCAGTTGGCTAGCATGAAGCAGCTGTTGTAGTCGTTCGTAAAATGCCAAATGTAATGGAAGTTTAACGTATACTTGCGTTTTTTATATTTCAAGAAAGTATTTTTCCATTTGACATTAACGTGCAAAATATTAATTAACAACTGAATTGCAGTTATTCTTTTGACAATTGTAAGTCGAAACATATTAAGTAATATTATTTTTATAATAAAAAAAGCATTTTCGATTAACCTTTGTATGCAACGGTCAAACGGTTGAAATTTTGAAATAGGCTTTGTGTTTACAAAGTTTAAAAGCCTTATTTGGAACGCATTGTTGTTGTTTTTATTTTTTCTATTTAGTATTCTTTAATTGGAAGGTTGTTTTTTAAACTTTTATATTCTTACTAGGTTCTACATAATTATGTACTATATTTTTGTAATTAGACTTTTATTCACAGATTTAAATAAAAATTTAATTGAGACGTGTTCCAAAATGGGAGGTTATATCAGTAAATTATTTGATCACGAAGAACATGATAAAACTCATGAATTTAATGCATCATCTTTAGTTTTGGAAAATCGTGACACTTGCACTCCTCAACCACAAAAAAAGAAATCTCTTATTGACCCCCGATCAGCGACTTTGGGCATAACAAGGACCCCAATTGAGGTAAATTATAAATTTTATATTCTAATAACTAAATTGATTAATTAATTTTTTAATAATTCAAATTCTTAATCGACATTTTGTAGGTGATAAGTACTCCACAGAAAGAGTCTTCTAATGTGATTAGTTCTGTGCCAAAATATTTAAAACGTAAACCTTACTTGGAAACAAATTTTGATGTAACACCACCATCGAGAACTCTAGAAAAATGTTTAGATCCTAGATCTCCAAGTGTGGATGTACCACGAACTCCAATAACGGTAATGTATTTTAATATTTCTCTACTTTCATTCATATTTATAACCATGTGTTTCCTATATTTAAATTAAATTTACAGATAGAAACATTTCCTGATAATGACACTCCAAAACATTCTATTTCAAACAAATATAATAAAACTAATTTACTGAGTGAAATGCATCAGAAGATGTTGGGACTTGATCCCAGATCACCATCTGTAGACTTTGATAGAACACCTATTTTAAAACCAAAATCTCTCGAAATGGAAAAACTTTGTTCTCAAGAAAGTTTAAATATAAACGCACATGAAATTAAAATAAAACCCTCAAGATTATCATATTGTGAGACTACGAATTCGTCCGATGTTATCGAAATTAACGCTTTACCAGATGTTAACACAAACTTAAATAATTCTCAAAGTTCTGCAAATGATATTTGTGAGACAAGTTGTACGTCCAATAGTTGTGCTTTATCAGGCAACAGTATAGTTACTGTTTTAAGAAACCGAAATGAAGCTTCACTGGACAACTCACATAAAAGCTCATTAGATTGTCCTCTTGAAACTGAAAAAATTGAGAATTTTGAAGACAAATTAATAGCTGATTCTGACAAATTAATTGACAATGTATTACACATTGCGAAGAAAGATTTTGAAAACAAAACGAATGAAACGGAGAATAAAATTAAAATTTGGAGAGATACTTTGAGTCCAGAAGCAGAAGAAGATTCAGAATATGACAGTGAAAGTGAATCGGAAGATCATTTAGATAATCAAAGTCCCAAAAATGATCTTGTCATAGAATATGACGACGATGTTAATGTAATAGGCACTATAAAGAAATCTGAGTATAACAGAAAAAAGAATATCTTAGTAGAAAAGAAGAAAAGCAAACATTTCAAAAAAGAAGTTGAATCTAAGAAAAATTTCAGCCCTGTTAAGAAACAGCTTAACGAAGTTAAAAAACCTGAAGTATTAAATGTAAGTATAAATTGATTTGTCATTAACTAAATTACAAATTATTTTCTAACTAACATTTTTTTTTGTTCTTACAGAGTCGGACACCCTTAAGAAACAGATCAAATAATAATAATCACCAACAGGGATTTGATTTAAAATCGCCGCATTTACGCCGTAAAGTTCTTCTTTCTTCTACAAAATTTCAAGAAAATACTCCACCAAGAACAAAAAAATCAAACTTGAAATCTAAATTTAATAATACTCAATGGGATGGGGACTCGACAATTATTATTTGATTGATTTAATTAACTTCTCATAAAACTAATATCACAAAGTAAGTAATCATTAATTTTTAACAGAGAAAAATTTGCATTTTACCTATTTGACCCACCAAATGCAATCAAATAATTAAACCTAAATAAATAAATTTAAAAATTATGTTTACAACTAAAAAAACAACGATTTTTAGAAATTAGAAAATTTTAATTAGTAAATATTTATAAATTTATATACAGTTTACAAACTTTTTTGCATTGCTTGTCGTATTTGATTTTTGGCAAGTTCAATTGAAGATTTAAGATTCTCAATAGGTCGTATTAATTGCGTCACACTGAAAATATAAATGAATGTAACTTTAATACGATATAATTATGTTTTTTACTACACGACAATATAAATAGACTTTAATAAAAATAGACTTAATTTTAACAGAATACCTTGGGTCTTGTATTACAATTCGTTTTGTTTCCTCCTTCTTGGGTAAAATTTTAATTTTAATTCCACTATCTACTTTTTTTGCATTAGTAAAAATATTTTTTTCAGACTCCTCTTTCCTTGCTATATTTCTAGTATCCAATAATTGGAAACGAAATTTTTTAATTTTAGGAGCCTCTCTAATGGATTGGCCTTTATAATTTTTCCGTTTGAGGGTTAGAGATTTTGAATACTTGATAATCGTTTCAAATGGTTGATAAGGTGCTTGCAATAATTCTGGTGATGGTTTAATTACGTTGCATGATTTAACTTCAGTCAAAGAATTTGCACCACAAAATTCTTTAGATGAATGCGGTTCAGTTACTGGTAGTGCAATATTATTTAAAGTTGCTTGAGGATATTGCACTTCAAGACGTTCTTGTGTTAAGGGCAATGCAGGATTCTTTTTTTTCCTATGATATTGTTCTCTAAAAGAAGTGTATATAAAAAATTATTTCTATTTCTAAAGAAGTAAAATATATAAAGTTGAAATATTAAGTTTCATACTGTGGTACAAATTCATCAATCTCAGGGTTTGTTGGATCTTCTTTGTGTCTTTTAATTCTAACCGTAACATCCTTGTGTCTTTGAATAAGTTTTGCCCTGGTCTCTGAAATACTTTCAAGTTCAGGAGCGTAGAATACGTGTAAAAGACCGCCATAAAAGTTTTTACAGTCGTTAAAACGTTTCGCTATTCTATGAAATATAACAAAAATTAATTAATTCTTTAATACACAATTTTTCACAATAACAATAAATCTAAAAGAGTTTCATTTTTAAAATATACATAATTATATAAACCTGGCACTTTGTATTCGTGTATAATGTACGTGAAATGTTTCGGTGAACTCCTCCGATGGATATTCAGGAATTAAACAAAACTTTTTAATTTCTCCATATGGAAAGAAAAGTTTCTTCACTTCCTTATTTAAATCAAGTTTTGGTACTCCACACACTACTATATGGGTCGATTCATTATTGATTGTGTAAACCTATTGCAGAGAGCTAACTCGTCAAGGAAATCTCGTAAAAACAAATTTAGAAATAGAAAACTAAATAATTATAATAGTAATTTATAAAGTTTTTTGTAAAATAAAATTGTTACTAACTTTTAAATAAATATACGTCAAATATAAATATATAAACTATCCTTATCATGTTATATAGTATTTAAAAAAAATAGTAACAAAAATATATCAATTTCTGGGCAGGATACATATTCTCCACTCTACCTTTACAGCAGTCAATTTTTTCCCTTGTCTATAAGGAGCTCGAGTTGTACATAATTCTTTTTGCTCATGATGAGGAAGTTTTTCAATTTGTTTTTTCTCTGTCATTTTTTAACAGTATCTCGCTGTAAAGTGAAATTTTTAATTAATGCATTTTTAGGTTAACAGTCTACAAGAACAATAAGAATTACAATAATCATAAGATAAATTACAAATTGATTTACACAGGAAAGAAAGATTTCAAATATTTAATAATATTGAGTAACTATTTTTTAATCATATTTATAGAATATTGAAGGTAATTAATATGACTTTTTTTATTTAAATTTCTTTGTACCTGATGGACTTGATGGAAATGAATATATATTTATAGATATATACGTAAAAATTATGCAGTTATTACCTCATAAGTATATAATTGTTTCCTATAAATTTTAATTTTTATTAACAATATAATTTTTACGTATTGTTTTACACAAATTTAAATTGATAAAATTATAGGCACATATTATAAGAAATTGTAAGATGTGCATGTTTAAAAATTACTTTCCTTCTTTGTGTTCAGATGGAGTTCCCAGTATATTCCAATTGTTTGGATAGAGCTTAATTATTCTTAAAAATTATTGAAAAATAGTGCTATTAAATAATAAATTTGTTAAGATAAATGCAAAAATATATTTTAAATAATTAAAATAATTTTTTTTAATAATAAACAGTCAAAATTTGATCTCTACACAAACGGAAGTGGCGGGACACGCCGGAAACCATATTAGTCTGTAATGGCGGCGATCACATCATTCGTGAATCGTGAAAGTTTTGCATATTACGTTTGTCAATTGATTGATGGTGAAAACGCGACGGAATTATTTCTCTTTAATATTTACACGTTAATAAAATACTATTGATCAATGATGATCAATAGTTTTTGATTTACTTTTTGGTGGTAAACCAATTTTGATCGTTCTGGAGAAGTTTATAACACGCCAAGGGAGTGTATTTCAACAGTAAGTACATAATACAACTACACATAATAATACTGATTATTTTCAGATTTTACTACTAGTTCATTTTGTTAAGCACAGTGAAGATTACTTATTTTATTCAGAGTTCTGGTAGAAATATAAATGAAAGGTTAAACTTACGATCAAGAATTCCAAAGTGTTACATGGAAATCCAATTTGTTTTGTCCTAATGTAATATTCTACATAGTTCTTTTTTCTAAAGAATATTTTATGAGCGAACAATACTTGAAATTTATATGAAATAACTTTACTCATTTTTTCTGTGCATATGCAAGGATATTAAAAATATTTTGCTGAATTTAATGAAATTTATGATCCATTTAATTCTTGTCTCGGTATATTTCAAAACATATTAATAACTATACCTTTATTTTCAGCGATCCAGATTAGTTCTTGACAATGGAAGACTTTTCACTTTTTATTTAGACTTTCATGAAAATGCATGTACAACGTGCATTTCTTAAACAAATTTTATTTCACATTTAAGTTTTCGGTAACAGAATATTTGTGAAATAACTGAAAGATGGCAACAAACGCTCAGTTTTTAACCCCCCCACCCCCTATTAACCTTCCTAATATGTCAGTTCCTCCACCTTCGACACCGAATTTATCTGCACCTCCACCAACACTAACGACAATCAACACCTCTGCAAATTATCAACATCGTTACAACAATCACAGAGATGCGAATAGGGGCTTCTTTAAACCTTTCAGACCCTATCACGCTCCTAAAGTAATATCAGGTGGTCAAGATGCCTTACAAGATGAATTTGATGGCAAGAGACTACGTAAGTCTGTTATGCGAAAAACAGTGGATTACAATTCAGCGATTATCAAATGTCTTGAGGTAATTTTTTAAAATTACTTATGACTATTAGTTTTAAAATAATTTTTAATATTGCGTATCTTTTCATTTCACTAGAACCGAGTCTG
The DNA here is from genome assembly GCA_001855655.1 of Leptopilina clavipes. Taxonomy (NCBI): domain Eukaryota; kingdom Metazoa; phylum Arthropoda; class Insecta; order Hymenoptera; family Figitidae; genus Leptopilina; species Leptopilina clavipes. Next base: position 238,773 of record JUFY01032354.1, read on the forward strand.
GCAAAGAGATTATCGAGATAGACGAGCACTTCAGCCGGACGTGATATACTATCCAGATTTACTTCCCCCTCCAAGTTATGTAGACAATCCTATTAATGCTGTTACAACCAGATTCGTGAAAACAGCAACAAATAAAATGCGTTGTCCTATTTTTTGTATGGCTTGGACACCAGAAGGAAGACGTCTTGTCACTGGAGCTTCCAGTGGTGAATTCACATTATGGAATGGTCTTACTTTTAATTTTGAAACTATTCTACAGGTATGATATCTAACTTTAAAAATAATTTATCATTGAGAGAAAAATTGTAAACTGTCAAGTTTTAAATTTAAAGACACGGATAAATAATCTATAAACTATAAAACAAACTACATAGTAAAAGAAGAACCAAAATGAGAATTCCTAGAATATGAAATCACTTTGACTCAGGAATTATCAAATGAAAAATATTTATTGTTCTTTTTTATGGACAAGCAAAAAAATTGGATTTTATTATGTTTAGGCTCATGACAGCCCTGTGAGGACAATGGTGTGGTCACATAACGAGAGCTGGATGGTGACTGGAGATCATGCAGGCTACGTCAAGTACTGGCAGAGTAACATGAACAACGTCAAGATGTTTCAAGCACACAAAGAAGCGATTAGAGGACTCAGGTATAGCATCCACCACACTAGTCCTTACGTCTCTTGCGGCACTTTAAACGACAATACGTCCATTCTTATTGTAGTTAAGACATATAACGCGACTTTCATTCTCTTTTGTTTTTGGGTTTTCTCTATTCAATTCGCGGTTGTTTCAATGTTTGTCTGGGTAAATAGGTGATTAACTCTTATCATTCTTTAGAAAAGAAGCATGCCTTAAAATTAATTTCTTATAGTAAATACGGGTTTTACTTGGTTGAGCTCACGTGACAATATTAAAGCAGATTCTAATCATTTTGTGATAGAAGAATTGACGTCATTAGATAAAAAATTTTAAATTATTCTAATGATTTCTAAGTTCGCAAATGATTTGTTCTTAAAAGAGGAAAAAGTAAGATATGGTCATTGCTTAAAGTAATTTTGTGAATGCGAAATAAAGAATCAATTAAAAATTTTGCACAAAAATAAATACCAAGGAAGTGCGTTTAAAATTCGGTGAATCGTCCTTTATTTGCGTCTGGTTTTTCAATAACAGTTTAGAGCAGTGTGTACGTTTTCTATTTAAAATCATCAATAAATTTAATTAATTACTTTTCTAATTAGTCCTTAGAGACCCAAACTTGTAATTATAATAAAAACAGCAACACCCAATCGTGATTCCCAATGAATAATAATAAAAATGAAATCCTGTCTCCTTCACATTACCCAGATGACAATTATAAATAAAAATTGAAATATATCAATAATAACAAACATAAATACATTTTCTCAATGTGATGATTCAAATTGGATGAATAAATAAAGGATTTTTTTTTATTTATTTCACTTACTGCTCCCTATGAGGAAGGCAGAGTGAGAGAATTGCAACTCATGTACACCTTAATAATTGTGCAATAAATGCTAAATTTGCAAAAAGAAATATCAAAGTTGGAGCATCATCCGGTGGTCATGTGGCATCAAAAATAAATATTAAATGCATGACTCGCTGATATAAATTCATATTCGCTAAAATAGCTGTAAATTTTGTTTGAGTGCCAGATATGACTATCGGAGATGATTTTTGTTTATTTACATTTAGACGCTCCTCTTTTTCGGTTCGCTCCTTAGTGTTTATGAAAATAAAATTTCTCGAGATTTTTTTTATTCATTCAAGCATATTTGCTTCTTGAAGGAAATCTCAAGTCTAATGCATGTGAGACTTTCTGCTTCTCGAAGAATTTTCAACATCTTGAAATTTTCGGCATGATCAGACGGTTTACATTGAAGAAATTAAAAAAAAATTGTTGAAATTCCCCCCTCTCAAGACATAATTATGATTCTGTTAGATATACATAAATTTTCATGGATTCGTGAGAAATGGTGTATTTAGCAGGATTTTATCAATCTTTGGATACTTGACAAAAGTTCAAACAATCATTCAGTAATTCTTTACCATGAATCAATATATTCAAAGCAATGATCAATAAAGAGATTTTAAAAAATAAATGGCGTATGACTCCTTGAAATAAATTTTTTTTTGATAATTGTGCACTGTTTACATTTTTACTGAAAAGAGAAAATAAAAATGCTATTATTATTATTAGTAATAAAGGCTTTTTATCTACATTTTCTGTGATAATTTAATTACTTAACAGTGCTCTCTAGCTTATAACTTGTTTTTTTGACCGGGTAGTTTCAGTCCGACGGATCACAAGTTGGCTACTTGCAGTGACGACGGAACAGTCAGAATCTGGGATTTTCTACGCTGCCATGAAGAACGAATTCTCAGGGGTATACATTATTTTCTTTCTTATCCTAATTTATTAATAGAATTTATTTTAATCGCGATATAATTTTCAAACCTTCTAAATTGTTACTTTAAAATATCTGAAATTGCTAACAATGATTATTAAATACAAAGATATTTTCATTTTTGTTAAATGATTTTGTAAAAACCAATTTAAAACTGTTATATTGTATTCGTTTTAAATTATATTTTTATTGCATTTTTAATATGTAAATAAACATGAAAAAAGTTATAACTGTATTTAATGTTTTTTTATTTCAAGAACTTTAATAGTTTGTTTAAGGTAGGAAAATAAAAATAATGGATTATGAAATTCCTTCTTACATTAAATATTTGTTTAGGTCATGGTGCTGATGTAAAATGCGTCCACTGGCATCCTCAAAAAAGTCTCGTCGTCTCTGGAAGTAAAGATAATCAGCAACCGGTAAAACTGTGGGATCCAAAAACAGGACAATCCCTGGCAACTTTACACGCTCACAAATCAACTGTGATGGATGTTAAATGGAATGAAAATGGAAATTGGTTAGTCACCGCTTCTCGAGATCATTTATTAAAGTTATTTGACATCAGAAATTTGAATCAAGAAGTTCAAACATTTCGTGGCCACAAGAAAGAAGCTTCTAGTGTTGCTTGGCATCCAAGTCATGAAGGACTTTTCTGCAGTGGTGGAAGTGATGGTGCGATTCTATTTTGGCATGTTGGGTAAGTGAAGAAAAGGTTTTAATTAGGTTTACAATACTTTCAAAGAATATTTCAAACTTTAATTTAATTTCAGAGCTGATAAGGAAGTTGGAGCAATTGAACAAGCTCACGACAGTATTGTTTGGACACTTGCATGGCACCCACTCGGTCATATTCTCTGCTCAGGAAGTAATGATCACACTTCGAAATTCTGGACTAGAAACAGGCCTGGAGACCTTATGAGAGATAAATATAATTTGAATACCCTACCTGCTGGTGCAGTTGGTATAGATGATCATGAAATAGGTAAAAAAGAATGAAGCACACAACATAAAATAAGGCGATTGAAAAAAATAATTTTTGAATTTCATTTACATTGATTTTCATTTTCAGCTGATGAATATTCGGTGATACCAGGAATGGGACCAGAGGATAGAATTAACGCAGAAGGAGAACAAGAAGATAAAAACGGTGGTATACCGGGTCTGGATTTGGATCACGCAATAGATGAAGGAAAGAAGTTTACTAACAAAAAGGTTCCTTACAGTAAACCAATTCCAAGAAACTTCCAAGCTCAATGGAATGAGATGGAAGGTGAAGATCAGGAACAGGTTGAAGCTCTTAACGCTTTTGTTAATCAATTGATTGAAACAACACCTGGAGCTCTACCATTGAATGAAGTTCAACCTAATGCGATTATTCTTTACGGCAAAATGATTTCTGTCGAATGTGAGTCTTTTACAAATGAAGCGTCTCAAAATCGAATATATTTTACACCATGATTAATTAACTATGTTTTTCTTACTATTGCTATATGTATTAATTTTCTTGAATTTCTTTGTTACAGCTGGTAGTAAACTTGCAGAAGCAATATCTAAAGGTACAGACGCGATAAATAAGTTAGTGGTTTCTGGAGAGATAGAGGAATTAAAAGAGATAATGAATCAGCAAGAGAATACTGAAGAAGACGAGGATTATCTTAATGATGATGGGGAAATTGATTTTTCAAAAACACCAGATGTCGAACTTCCTCCACCTTTACCAAGTTCCAAATTTGCACAGAATCCAGAATTATTGAAAGCTCTTAATCGTGGTGGAAAGAGAAAGTTTGATCAGTTGATTGGCTGGAGTGATGCTGGAGCAAGTGACAGAACATCTAAAGTACACCAACCAGTTTTCGGTGGTTCAATGAACGACGATTCACAATCCAGTGACACCTACTTGAGAGATGGATATAATGAAGAGGAAGAAGATGACGAAGAAGATTATAGGAGATTTATGGATGACGATGACTATAGATTTAATTCATCCGGACTCGGAAGATCTGAACTGGATTTGAGAAATAAATTCATGGAGAAAGATTTCAGACTCGGCATGAACAGGCATTTCATGGATGATAGGGATAGAGACTCGTTCGGAGAAAGAGATTCGTTTAGTGAAAGAGATCGAGACAGGGATGGGAATAGAGACACGGATAGGGAAAGTAGGTCACGTTGGGAAAGTGATAAAGAAATTGGCGAGAGTAGTAAGTTTGGTAATATGTTTGATAAACCACCCAACATGTCAACAATGCCTCCTCACTTGGGAAATATGTCGAATCATCATAATATGCAAAACATTAATCCTAATATGCCACCCCCAATGTCGAACATGGGACCTCATCCTAACATGCCTCCGCATTCGAATAAAAGCATGGGAATGGATGGACCAATACCACCTCACATGATGCATCCACCGCCACCTTTTGGACCCAATGGACCACCGCCACCACCCTTTGGGCCCAACTTTCGACCAAATGGCCCCAATTTCGGTCCAAACTTTCGTCCGATGGGTCCATTCGGTAGTCAGTGTCCACCGTTTAGTAGTTTTGGTCCACCAAACTTTCGAGGTCCAAATGGTCCAAACTTTGAGCGGCCAGGATTCGGACCAAACTTTAGAGGTCCACCGCCAAGACCCGGTGGTCCAAATTTCAACCCAGGCTTCAGAAGCTTTGGTCCAAATAAGAACGGTCCAAATATGGGTATAAGAGGACCAAATGACAGTGGAATGGGTATTAGAAACAACTTTAATGGTCGAGGCCGAGGTCGGGATGGGGATGAGTCTAGAGGAATGGGAAGGGACAATTACTAAAAAATAAACAATAAAGTTGATTAAACAATGTGTACAAAGAAAGATTATCGTTAAGTGTAAGGATGTAAAATTTCTTTAATGTGTGATCTTCAAATAGAGGAACCTTCAACAATCAAATTATTATTTGAAGATATAAGACTAATTTGTTAACAGATTTTTTTTAATGTTACAAGAAGTCATTCAGTAAATTATCTCTTGCAAGAGTATGCCGAAAAAGAAAGGAAGGAAACGAAGTATCGGTTCAAGTGAAATGTGAGAACTGTAATATATTACTATTACTAATTTAAGCATTAAATGTCCAGCTCCAAAATCAGAAAAGCCTTTCTCACAAGCTGCCTTGAGAAAGAATTGAACTTAATTGTATTTCTGAGATAAGGCACTAAAAGAAAGGAACTGTGGGTTATCCAACATGTCAGGCATAAATTATTGTGTTTGACTCAAAAACAGTTTACTTATTCATTATTAAGAAAATAAATTTAAATAAATACAAACAAAAACTTTCCTCCTAACCATTTATGTCTCTAGATTTTAACTTTTAGCAGCAAAATATATCAAAATTTAAGGATAAGAATCGGACGACTTCAAATTTTTCGTTTTTTTTTTAAAGTGCATAAGTTTATACAAAAAGATATATCGCAGTCTTAAAATCAGTTAAGTTCGATACTAATTTTATAAATATATATTATTGGCAAATTTTTTAATTGACTATTTTTTAATATATAATTTTGAATTGGGTTTTCAAATTTGAGTAAAAATATTATTTTTAAAAAGAACCGCGAATTTTAATTTAATAAGTTGTCCAATATTGTGCTTTTAATTAATAATTCAGCCTGCAGATGGCTAAATGTGTAAATTCCATTCAATAATTTCATTTGTTTGCTAATCTACTCTTTTGTATACTTTTGAAACGCATTTCAGATTTCACTCGTTTTTCTTGGTGAGTGTTTGTGAAATTGCTTCCAAGTTTATTAAAGTTTATGAGAAGTTGATAAATAACTGAAGGAGTATAGTTTACAAGTTAAAAATGGACTTCCTGGAGTATGCCGATATTACGTCGGAGGTTAATGGAGCCATGGTAAATAATATTTGTACAATTTATTTGTAATTTTTGTCATACGAATGTCACGTTTAAATGTTAACCGCAATCATAACCTAAAAATTATTTTTTTTATTTTCAAACACTAATGGTAGAAAGAAACAATTTGTTTATATTCAAAAATTAGTTAATCTGATTTTAATGACTTTAAATTTTTAATTAGGCTATAATGTATGATTTGACAAATATTGATGTTTCTGAAATATGTCTGGCGTCCAAAATGTTAAAATGCCGCCAAATTTTTAGATTTAAGATTGCTTTTGTTTTATATATTACTTAATTTTATAATTGCGAAATTTTTTCTATTTTTATCGTTTTTTTTAAATTAATAAATCTTTAATTCTATTTTAATTATTGAATGTTCTATTATGTATATTTACAGACTCCTGGAAAATTAAAATTAACAGATCAGCATCTCATTTTTAAAAATCAAAAAACTGGAAAAGTTGAACAAATACCTTCCAGTGATATGGATATGGTCAGTTACTTAAAATTTGTAAATACTTGGGGCCTACGAATTTTCCTGAAAAATGGGACACTTTACAGATTTAGAGGTTTTAAGGAAGGCGTAAGTTTCGATTGCTTTTTGTTTTAACAGTAGATTGAAAATATTTTATCAACAGATATTTTTAAAATTGATGTAATTTGATATTTCAGGATCAAGAAAAAATGGCAAAGTTCTTCAAAAGCAATTATAATAAAGATATGCTTGAAAAACAGCTTAGTTTAAAAGGATGGAATTGGGGAACAGCTAGATTCGAAGGATCAGTATTAAGTTTTGATGTTGGTCAACATACGGCATTTGAAATTCCCTTATGCAATGTTTCCCAATGTACGACTGGTAAAAATGAAGTAACTTTAGAATTCCATCAGGTGAGTTAAATTATAAAAATCATCTTTTTATTTTATTATCTATTATCAATAGATAATAAAACTATTGATTCCTTTTTTTAAGACACTAATAAAGATATTGACTTCTATATAGAATGATGACGCTCCTGTCAATTTAATGGAAATGAGATATTATATTCCAACCAGTGACAGTGTTGAGGCTGATCCTGTTGATGCTTTCCATCAACAAGTCATGGATAAAGCTTCCGTTATCAGTGTCAGTGGTGATGCCATTGCCATATTTAGAGAAATTCAATGTCTTACTCCTAGGTAACTTTATTTACTATTTATTAACAAGAATTTCCTATAACATAAATTAAAAAATGATTATTTTTTATAGGGGTCGCTACGACATTAAAATTTTCCAATCATTCTTTCAACTTCACGGAAAGACTTTTGATTACAAAATACCAATGTCCACGGTGCTTAGATTATTCCTCCTTCCACACAAAGACAGCAGGCAGATGTTTTTCGTTGTAAGTTTCCTTTTTTTATTTCTAAACTATATGAAAATTTTAATCAGTTCTTGTATTTAATACTTAAAAATATTACAGGTGAGTTTAGATCCACCAATTAAACAAGGACAAACTCGTTATCACTACTTAGTTCTCTTATTCAATCAAGACGAAGAAACATCGATAGAGTTACCATTCTCTGAGTAAGAAATTTTTTAAAAATATTTTTTGTTTTATGTAATATACTTCAAATTTAGTACATACAAGTGAACAATTTAAAATTTGCAATTTCAGGGAAGAATTAAAAGATAAGTACGAAGACAAGCTTACAAAAGAATTAAGTGGACCAACATATGAAATTCTCGGTAGAGTTATGAAAGTTATTATTAATAGAAAACTCACGGGCCCAGGAAATTTCAAAGGGTAAATATAAGTTTTTATAATCGGCACAAAAAACTTTAAATTTTATTGTTTTATTTATTTTAATTTCAGACATTCGGGTACTCCAGCAATTGGTTGTTCCTTCAAAGCAGCAGCTGGATACTTATATCCTCTTGAAAGAGGATTTATGTATGTACATAAGCCACCTATTCATATTCGTTTTGATGAAATCTCTTCAGTAAACTTTGCTCGAGGTGGTGGATCAACAAGGTCTTTCGACTTTGAAATAGAGTTAACAAGTGGAATCCTCCACACGTTTAGTAGTATTGAAAAAGGAGAGTACGGGAAGCTCTTTGACTTTATTACATCTAAGAAACTGAGAGTGAAGAATAGAGGAAAAGGGGTATGTAATTTTTTATGTCACTTATAATTAATCTAAATTTTTTGAATTATGTATTTTTTATTTAATTGTACTAATTTGATTTAGGATAAAGTCAACTATGATGATGACTTTGGAGGCAGTGATCAAGAAGCTGAACCTGACGCATATTTGGCTCGCGTTAAAGCCGAAGCTCAAGAAAGAGATGATGATAATCAAGATTCAGACAGTGAATCGACAGATGAGGATTTCAATCCTAATCAAGCGGAAAGTGATGTAGCAGAAGAGTACGACAGTAATCCTGCTACCACGGACAGTGACGACGGATCAGATGCATCTGGTGATAGTGGCAAAGAAAAGAAAAAGAAGAAAGAGAAAAAGTCAAAATCTGCAAAAACAGTGGTAAGTTATTCATACCAATAATAGCAGACAAGGGAAATTTGTACTATTTTCTTTTATATTAATTATTTTTTTAATAGTCCGAGAAGCCAAGAAAAGCACGTAAGCCGAAGAAGGAAAAAGATTCCAATAAGCCAAAGAGACCAACTACTGCTTTTATGATGTGGTTAAATAACACTAGAGAAAAAATAAAATCTGATAATCCAGGAATAAGTGTTACTGAAATTGCAAAGAAGGGCGGTGAAATGTGGAAGGAACTCAAAGATAAATCAGTAAAGTTTCATTATTTTATTCATTCAAAATTTTTTATATTCTTGTTTCATAAATAATTAATTCCTTAAAAATTATTAATAGGAATGGGAGGAGAAAGCAAACAAGGCTAAAAAAGAGTACGCTGAAGCTATGAAAGATTATGTACCAAGTGAAGGAGACAAGTCTTCTAAAGATAAAAAAGAAAAGGTTTCTAAGAAGGATAAAGACGATAAAAAGAAAAAAGAATCTAAAAAAGATACTTCTTCATCTAAAGTCACTTCTGGTTCATTCAAGAGCAAGGAATATATTAGCGATGATGACAGTAGCAGCGATGAAGATAATAAGAAAAAGGTATTTAAACTTCAAAATTATATAGTTCTAAAAAAATCAAAGTAAAGTTTACTATTATTATCTTAATTGGTTGTTATTGAATTTTTAGACCAAGTCTGATAAAAGAAAACATTCCGATAGTGAGGAAGATAAGAAACCGAAGAAGAAAGTAAGTTTCTTATATATTATTACAAATTTATATAATTATTAACGTTTAATAATAAATAATGTTTTTATTTAAGGAGGAAAAGAAGAGTAAAAAGGATGAATCTGATGAAGATGGTAGTTTTGATGAACCAGAAGAAAGTACACCACCAACTAGTGACGATGATTCCAAGGGAAGCGATTAATCATCTTTGTTTATTTTTATTACATGTACAACATTCACAAAAATTAGTTTCATAAATATGTAATTAAGTATCGTTTTGTATTTAAGAAACCCATAATAATAAGTCAGTAAATATAATTAAAAACATTTTAAATATAAAGTTTTATCTCTTTTTTATTACCATTATAAATTATATAGAATTTTTTTATTTTGTACACAAACATTGTCACACTGTGGATATTTTAATAAATAATTTAGAACAAAAATTTAAATTTATATTCCTTTACCTTAAGGTGCCTTTACAAGTCGTCTTTCTACTGACACCCAATCACAAGTGTCCGTTACAAGAATGTAGTGTGTTCTTCACAATCAACCACGTTGTTTATAAGGTGTTTTGAAGGTTATGTTAGATGTCAATTTAAAGTGCGAGTAAACGGAATAATTGAAACCCTATAAATAAGATATTTTAAATATATAATGGGTAAAAAGAATAAGGGAACAAATTTAGGTCGATCTTTAATAAAAGATCGTTTTGCACCTGCTAAAAGGAGAGATGTTGACTCATTTGTAAGTAACATTGTTTATTTCTTAAAAGTGTTAATATTTTTGTAATGTTTTGCACGATACATAGAGGACAACAGTTAACTTCATGAAGTATATTTACTTATTATAGATTAAGTTTTAAAATAAATGGTAAATAAAAGAATTACTTATCAAATTTCCATTGATTTTTGTTATGTAAATTTACAGTTACACACTGCTGATATAAATGATGGATACGATTGGGGACGACTAAATCTTCAATCTGTAACTGAAGAAAGTTCATTCCAAGAGTTTCTTTCGACTGCTGAGCTTGCAGGAACTGAATTTCAGGCTGAGAAATTGAATATTAAATTTGTAAATCCAAAAAGTGGAGTTGGACTTCTTTCTAAGGAAGAACAAGAAAAGGTCTTAGAATCCCATAAAAAGAATAGAACATTGTTGAAAATTCCAAGAAGACCAAAGTGGGATAAATCAACTACAGCCCAAGAATTACAAGAAAAAGAGAAAGAAGAATTTCTTGAATGGAGACGTGGTTTGGTTAGTCTGCAAGAAAATGAAGAATTAATACTCACACCATATGAGAAAAATCTTGAATTTTGGAGACAACTTTGGCGCGTTATAGAACGAAGTGATGTTGTCGTTCAAATTGTCGATGCTCGCAATCCTCTTGTTTTTCGATGTGAAGACCTTGAAAAATATGTCCACGAAGTTGATCCTGAGAAGAAAAATATTATTTTAATTAATAAAGCTGACTTTCTCACAGAGAAACAAAGACAAATATGGGCAGATTATTTTTTCGAAATTGGTGTTCAAGTTGCTTTTTTCTCAGCTACACTTGCATCACAAAAATTATCAATTAAAGAGGAATCAGAAGAAGAAGAAGGTAGTGATAATGATGATGATGATGACGATGAAAGTGGAAGCGAAGAAGGAAATGAAAGTGAAGATGAAAATGAATCCGAATATTTGTCAGACTTTGCTTCTGAATCAAATTATGAAAGTGCTGATGATGGTTTAAAGGCCAAAACTAAATGTACATTTCTTGAACACTCAGAAGTAAGTACAAAATCTCCAGAAGTCACCAATGTGCCAATAAATGAAGATTTTCGAAACTCTGCAGAATTATTAAGCAGAGATGAGCTTGTATCTTTTTTCAAGAAAATCTATAAAGGGAAACCCCATACAGAAGGTGTAACGACAATTGGCTTAGTTGGATATCCAAATGTTGGTAAAAGTTCAACGATTAATGCTCTGATAATGGATAAAAAAGTGTCCGTTTCAGCTACTCCAGGTAAAACGAAACATTATCAGACACTTTTTTTGGATAAAGATTTACTACTCTGCGATTGTCCTGGGCTTGTGATGCCAAGTTTTGTTTGCACTAAAGCCGAGATGATCTTAAATGGTATTTTGCCAATAGACCAAATGAGAGATCACGTACCATCTGTAACATTATTAGGAACTTTAATTCCAAGACATATTATTGAGGATACATATGGTATTATGATTCCTTTGCCTATTGAAGGAGAAGATCCTGATCGACCACCAACTGCCGAGGAAATTCTAAATTCTTATGGCTGTAAGTAATTTAAATTTTCATTATATTTTACTTTCTGCAAAATGAAATATATACTGTACAAAATACTTTTAAAAATATTAATATTTCTCCTTTTTTTACTTTAGATAATCGCGGATTTATGACACAAAATGGACAACCTGATAATCCACGATCGGCACGTTATGTCCTCAAAGACTTTGTAAATGGAAAACTATTATATTGTGTTGCTCCTTCCACTCAATCTCAGGACGAATTTCACGAATTTCCACAAAGAACAAGAAAATTTCCTACAAACAAACAATTACCACAAGCAACTATTCGTGCGACAAGAGGGATTAAAACTACGACTGAAGATATAAATAAAATATTTTTCCAAAATAAATTACAAGGTGTTCACATTCGAGGTGTACAGAAAATTCAGATAACTGCAGGTGCTTCTTCAATAAGGTAATATTTTTTTCAAAATGTATAATCTTTTTTTATTATGAAATAACGGTTATTCTGCGCATTTACATGTTTTGAATGTTGTATAAATCGTTTATAGTTTTATTTCGATAATGTAAACGCATTTTCCAATGAGGATACAAGTTTTATCAACAAATATTATGAAAATAATTTATTTTTTAGCGACCTAGGATCTGTCCAAAGTATGGAAAAACCTTGGAAGAAAATTAATAAACATTCTAATAAAAAGAAACGCGAGAAGGCAAGAAGATTGTACGCACATCTTGATCAACATTGATAAAGAATGTCAAAAATTTTACATTTGTTTTTATTAATAGATCACAGTCGTAATCAAATTTCACAGAGGTTCCAAATTTATCTCTAATATTCTTCTTAAAAAGCCAAATTTAAACAAATTTTTTTTTATAAATTATTAAATAATCTTTGCATGGAACTAATAAAAGTTTTTTGTAAAGAAATTTTCATTTTCATTATTATAATTATTTAAAAAGGGATTTTCTCTATACTGCACAACAGTAAAGTTTTTATACATACATATATATAATTATTTATAAATGTCAATACCTATATATATGTACATATTGTAATTATTAAAATTTGTATATTACAATTGGATGCAATTATTTTTTATTATGGGGTTTAATCTCAATATTTACTTTTTACGATACCTTTCATTACCTGAAAAAATCAAGATTGTAACAATAATCTTAATAGTTGCGCAAAAGTACATTTATATCTGAGGTAATATAGTTTCAACCTTTTCCCCAACTCATCTCTCATAATTATTTCACTGTCCTTATAAAAATAAAAATTTTAATATTAAAATTACAATAATTCTCCACCTTCTAAAAAATTAAAGTGCAAATTTATTAATATATTTCAGTTAATTGTGGCTAATTTTTAAAATTATTATGACTATAACTTGAGACGAGTTTGAGAAAAGAAAAAAATATTAGTCAAAAAATTTAATCCAGTCGTTGACCTATATTATAATTACTTAAGTAGGAAGCACAGATTAAACTGTAATTTTGAAATTTATATTCCACGATAAAATTGAGCAGAGTTTGCTCTAGAATAAAAAAAATTCAATTTCAAGGCTAAATTTTTAATAAAAAAGTACGGTGTGCAAAATTTTCCGCGCGAATTTCGATTCGAATTCATGGAGAAATTCATCTATATCGTTGTCCAAATCGTCACTGCTCGCCAACTAAAATAGATTAAAATCATTAAATAATTGTTCTATATATAGTAAATTAAATTTACAGAATCTGAATACAATACCACAGTAACGAGTTCACAGATGAGAAAAGATCCCACGGTGGCTTCCTCATGATTATCCTGAATATCAATATTAATCAAATGAACTGGTTGATTATCTTCCGGTGTTCTTGATTCCATGCACTCAATAACTTGATCATAAACTCTTTCCTCGCAGGTTATAAGAATATCGAATTTATCCTTGGAAGCTTGAAACCTTTCTGGTCTTGGTTTTATCCGACGATTTCTATCTAACATGTGCAGCAAACCATTTTGTGTATAACTATTATAATTTGTTAAGGATTTACTAAAATGTATTTCTTCCTAATAAGAACATAAATAAAAAATATAAAAATATATTATTTTTTTGTGTAGAAGTATATGTAAATATCTACATATGAAACTATCGAGAGAGAGAGAGAGAGAGAGAATAATATACTACGTAATGCAATATAAAATTGTGTCAATATTATAGGATATAATATGAAGTACGGAGAAAACAAAAAACAACTTTAAGTTGATTTCTTATTTTAAGACATTTCACCCTAAACCATAAAGAAAGTTCGTAAAATGTTATAATTAATTCTTTTTAGTGTAAACAATATAATAGCACTATCACGTACTTCATTTTAAATCTTTTAGATACAAAATTTATATAAAATTATCTGGTAACTTTAAAAAGCTTAATATTTATTTCATTTTTATTATTTCTTGATAACATTTAGTACCAGAATCCTCAATAAAATACTTAACTGAGTGATTAAAAAAATCGTTAAAAATGCTGATATGATAAGAGAAATACACAAAAAATGTATATACTAATCAATTATAATAATGTATGAAGGAAACTATCATCCATTAATTGAAAAGTACTTATGTTCTAAACAAATATTATAATAAATAAACTGCTATATTTCTACATGAAAAATATTAAAAACAAAAAATTGTGACTATATTTCTTCAAAATTCTTACATTTCACTTAAAATTCAATTTATTGTTTTGAATTCAATATTGTATTCAAAAGTAAAAAAAAAAAAAAATGAAAAATATGCTAACCCTCCATTCTAACGAGAATATATAATTTAATTCATAAAACCAGTTTTCATTTATGTTTCATTTTCTTTATATTTTTAGATAATCGTAAAACTATGATTCTTCCTAAAAAATAGAAGACATTTCAAATTTAACAGGAATGTTGAAATCTTAATAGCATTTTAGTAAATTATTTAATTAATGTAATTAAAAAGATCAAGTTCGTTAAAAAAATCTTTTTCTATTTTTTAGGAATATTTTAAATTGTGCTATTATTTCAATATACCATAATGTGAAACAAAAAACACAATAAATAAAAAATTATTAACTATTACTATTTAGAAAGACCGAACTAAAATCTTATTGACATAATTCTAATTTTTTTAAACAGATATACATATTTATAAGCAATCATCAGTTTCTATGTCTTCTTAAATCAAACAATCTATCATACAAGAAAGATATTTATTCCACATTTTCACGAAAAAAATAAAAAATAAAGAAAAATCAACAAAAGCAAAGAAAAATGAATAAAAGAACTTTTCAATTTAATCTCTTAGAAATAAAACAGAAAAGCTCTAGATTCTGAAATTTTTTGTTAACTTTTCGTCAAGTTATTAGGGAGAATAAAGGGTGAGAGAGATTAATGATGAGAATGGAAATAAAAAAAGAAGAGAAATTTGGTATAAACATAGGTTCTGCAGTCGTCAGTCATTTAGGATACTATTGCTTGTCTTTCGTGAGTAAGTCATTGTAAATTTCTTCATAAGAAGTTCCAAAATCGTAAACATTTGGACGATCCGGAGCATTCCCTGGAAGTTTGACTTTATCTCCAGTTCCAAAGGATTGAACGTTGAAACCTTTTTTACTAAACAAGAAATGTATGTATTAAAAGGTATAATCAACAAAAGTTCAATTGATAATTCACTTATTTTGAAACAATATGTTCAATAAGAAAACTTGCAATTTTATAATTACCTGAGAAAAGCATGTGCTTCCATACTTCTGTTCATATTACTTGAACAAATAACTGCAATGTTGATTGAATTAGATGCAGGCATTATTTTCAACTTTTGGTCAAAAATAATAATAAGAACTTCGCGCTTTCAATCTGAGAACTCCTAAATCTTTATTGTGTGTTAAAACTATTCTACTCGAAGAAAACCGTCGACCTGAATATAGGAACCAGATTTTCTGATTTCTTTGTAATTAATATACGTAAATTTAACTATTGAAAGGAAAATCTTTCTGATTTTGGGACTAACAGGTGAGGGGAAAAATATTCTCTCTGCTACCGTAATTTTAAAGAAAGAAAGATATTTCCACACTCTATTACCGTTGCAGATGTGCTCTTGATTTAAGAGCGGTTAAATGATTAACGTGCCACTACTGTCCAGGATATGATGCCTGACAGAGACAAGAGAGACCAACAAAGACCAAACCTGACCAAACGCAGACAAAAAATGAGGAAGGAACATGAAAAGTAGCGCTTTCGCGCATCATATCGTTAAGAAGTTTTCCGTTAGTAGCAGTGCAGTCGCTCGGAAAATTAAGCGGTAAAATTTTAATTTCATAATTGTAAGTTGACGACAAATTTTTAATATATTAAACAAAAATTGGTATATAGTAAGAATTAAAGTCAATTTTTTTACTGAAGCATACTTTCTCAAAGTATTTATAGAATAATTTGACATTTATAAAATCCAATAAAATCTTATTTCAATTCCCCTTCCATAAGCTGGCGCCCTCTAGAAATTTAAAGTTTCCTAATTTATCAAAAGAAAATAAATTTATTAATAATGATATATTAAATTCATTAATAACATGTGGATTTTACTACCAATATACTCCTTTAGTTTATTATTAATATTGATAAATAAAAATGAAATAAAATAAATATATATATTATTTATTTATTTATGTAAAAAATAAAGAAGAATATACTTTTCCGTATGTGAAAGTGCTTTATTTATTTTGCACAAAATTATTTATAAGTGCATAAACATATATGGACTGCTATTCAGTCGATTGTAAACTTTTTTTTTTTTTATATATATATTGCATATATAACCATATTATATCTTTAAAAATAAATTGTAATTTTATTTATGTGTAATATAAATAAATAAAAGTTTAAGTAATGTGATAAATAGAGAATTTCGTATTGATTCGAAAAAAATATGCAACTGACAATTAAAAAATGTTTAAAAAAAAAAATTAATACAAGTTGAGAGTTTATAATTTCATATCCGCCACGAAATGAAATAGGAAAAAGAGTTTTATTTCGTAGGCTTCAGTCACGAAACGAAAGTTTCGTAAAGTTTCTTTCGGAAAGTTAATATTAAATAACACGAATTTTATATACTACACGATATATTTAGATATTCTTTGACTATTAATAACATTCTTAAAAATATACAACATTAACAAAGTTTAAACAACATAAAAACCAAGGAACACCTCTTCATTTAAAAGAATTTATAATTTCTTTCATTTCTAACATAGAGTCGAATTTATTGTTTTTTTGAATTCTTTTTAATTAATTAATTGAAATTATATTGTAAAATTTTGTTCACACAAAATATCAATGTATTTGAGTTTGAGATTTTAAAAAAGGGTGTTAAAATATTTCGAAAAGTGTTGATGATTATAAAGTTGGTGCAATAAAGGAGGATCACAAAATTACCTAATTATTAATACAACAGCGTATTTCTCTTCATTGCTAAATGTTTGGTAAATGACAATTTTCTTGATACACCGAACAAAATTATACGTTTCGCTCCAATGTCCGCACGTTAAAATTTCTATAATTATTTGAATAAAAATGTCGCAAAACTGCATTTAATTCTATAAAAATGATTTAAAATATGAAGTAGAATAATATTATAAGTATCACAAATATTAATCTTTACACTAAATTCAACACGTGTTGAGAAAATTTAATTTCGAAATTTATTATTGTTATCTATGATAGTGGCGGTATTTCTCACAAATATGACGTCATTTTTTTAAAAAAGAGAGAGAAAGAAAAACTCCTTACCGCTTTCCTCAATTTTGCAACCCCACTCTGGCATGACGTCAGTCAATGGCGATTTTAATTCCTCTCGTCGGTATTTCTGTAAATTAAAGTAATCTTTAAATGTCGGGAGTGTTCGCAATATTTAAAACCGCGATGTAATTATAAAAACTTACCTTTTTTCAGTTAACAAGTAATTCGAGAGTGATCGAAATTTCTAAAACCGTGAGTGTTATTCTTTGTACCCCAAATATGAAGACATACAAGTGCATCTCGGATAGGATGGGGGTTTGGTTACATGCTGAAATTGTCGTCTGTAAGTTTATAATATTTTTCAAAGTATAATTTATAATCTTTTATATTGTCATTTACTTATATATATATAGGTGTAAAACCGTGTTTCTGTCCGAAAATTTGCATTGGAATTAAAAGTACTCTGTTTATAAAACAATATATATAATTGTTTTTATAATTGTCTGCATTCAAGATTATATACTTATTAAAACCATTTATGTCATCATCAACGTCATCAGAATCACAAACATAAAGATTCCTCGGTATATCCTTCATCATCAAGATGTGATGATATCTTCGATTTATAGAAGGATGTGAAAATGAAGGCTCACGCATTGTCATTAGAATTGGTAATTTAAATTTTATAAGATTCAACTCGCGTGTATGCATCTTGCACTTATATTATATCAGTCGGAAAATGATAATTTTATGTAGTTTAAAATTAAAGGTTAAATCGTTTGTGATTCGTGACACGATTTGTCCTCGGTTGGAATGCTAAAAGCCCGACGAGAGATCCTATGGAGGATCGACATTGAAAGTGTGCGAAAGTGAATTTTAAAGGTCGCAACATCTCAAAAGGTGTATCACGAATTTAAAATCCACTTGAAAGATTGTAAGTAATTACAAAACTAACATGATTTAATGATTGAAATTTCAAGTCTTTTTACGTTCTGAAAATCTGCATTTTTAAAGTAGAGATAGGAAAAAAAATTAATTGCGTAGACCGTTTTTATTGAAGTTGCAAAATTTTTTTTCCCCATCCACTTTTAAAAGGCCAATTAGGTATATTAGAAACTATATAATGGGCACTTCTTGATTGTTGAATATTTTTAATAGAAAAAAAATTGATTTAGCAATAATCCTAAATAATCTGAATACTACATACTTGAAAATTCGTTATATAAATCTATGCTGGGCATTTATATTTATGTTCATAAAAAGAAGTGTGATTCTTTGTGGAATTACTTTTTAATTCGTTGTAGTCAATTAGTTTGAATCAATCCTCAGAAATTTACACAAATGACAGCAAATTAAAAACTTTTTTGTTTATGAAAATAAAAGACAATGGGATATTCTATTGAATTCTATGAAAATCCAGGAATCATTAGATGTGATCTTGCTGTTGATTTATAGGAATTTTCATTATCAAATTGATCTTAAACTACTGTTGTATTGTCACACATTTGCACAAATTTTTAACGTTTTCTGAGAAAAGAAGAGTTATCATTTATCTTTCTATATAGTTAGATGGTGCCATTTTTATTAAGATTTTATAGATTGTCATTTATTTGAAGTACATTTCAAAGTATCTTTGATCACTTGAGATTAATTTCAAAAAGGAGAAAAATCATTCACTGATTTATTCATAACGGTTTTAAGTTAGTATTCTTCTTTTTTCCATAATTGTATATTTTAGCCAGGAAAGCATTTCATTATATACGACAATAAACTATACATATAATTATAGAAGGAATAAAAGTAACTGTATAGTTTCCTATACATCTATTTTAAGAATAAAATTCTTCCAACTTATTTGAAAATATTCGTGTATATCAAGTACAGTACGTGATTATTTAACGTAAAAAATAAAAGATCGCCATTTAATAGTAGTATGTTTAGATATTCGCCATATTGAAGTCGAGAGGACAGGTTTATACACTGAGAAAAAGAAACTGTTGATTCAATAGTGCCGGTGCTATTGATTTCAATTTTATTGAAACAACAATTTTTGCAGTGAATCAAGTTAATATACATTGAAATAAAACAATTCATACTTTTAAATTAAAAACATAATGTTGTCTAGAGAACCATTTAAAATGGTTGTGAAATAGAAAGAATGTAATTCTATCAAAGAAACACTAATTAGTTTCAAATAAGAATGTTATTTAATTAAAAAAAAAGTTGTTAAATTTATAAATAGTATTTATAATTCGTACATATAAATATTTTAAAAGATGTAATATGCTTTTGAATCAATAGCACATGCTTTTGTTATTATAAAGGGCATATTCATATACGTTCGAATGCAGATGCTATAAAAATGACAGTATGCTTAGTAGACGTGAAAGCGGTATTTATTTAACTTAATTGTATAAGATATTGTGATATTAAAATGCATTTTTTAACAAGCAACAATATTTATACAATTTGATTTAATATAAATTAGATTTAAAAAAATTAATCATTTCTCTCAATAATGTGTTGTTTGATTTGTAAACATTTCGCTATAAACTCAATAAACTACATTAATTTAACATAATAATGAAAACATATGAATCAAAGAAGATTATTAAAATGACTATTTTAGTAATCTTTTATTATTAATATGATAATATAATAGTATTAAGTATTAAGTGTATATATATAAAAATACATTTTTATTCGGCACATTGATTTAAAAATATTACTAAAATTTATTAAAAATGCAATTAAAATGTAATAAAAAAAATCAATAGTAAATTTACCAATTCTTTCGGTTCTAATTTAAAAAAATATCTTGTTTATTTTAAAACTGAGGCGTTAAAATTTTATGATTTCTAGCCATTTTTAATTTTCAAATTGACCACGTATGTCGCATTTTCCTGTTATTGGTAACCCTGTATGATACTAATACAGCGGACAGAGAATAACAGAGACTCGCCGGCGAGGCATGTTCTTTTATGTGAAAGTGATTGTGATATTATATTTTTAGTTAAAGTTTATCATTTATAACATGACAAATAACGAAGAACCAGTTCAAATGGAAGCGTTATTAACTTCTTGGGGACTTGAAGAGTTAATAACTGTTTTTCAAGGTATGTATTTAATTCAATAAAGTGGACACATAACCTTAAATTTCTCGACTCGCACATTAAAAATTACACGTGTTGATTTGTTTTCGTGCACGTGTTTACCTATTTTATTATATATTTACAATTACTGGAAAAAATATAAAATCAGTGGTTTGAGCGACATATCTAAGTATACTAAAAATCACTTTTTGTTTTAAGAAAACAAAATAGATGTGAATATTTTGCCCAATTTATCCGAGGAACTAATTAAAGAAGTTATAAAGCCGGTAGGATGGCGAATCAAATTTGTTCAAGTTTGGGAAAGGCATTTTAAAAAAAAACTACCAAAACAAGTCACTTACTTCGAAAAGTCAAATGTAGGAAATACATTTTTTTTATAAATAAATAATTTAAGTACTAAGTATGAGATTTACGTTTAACGAATAATATATATTTTAATGTACCTAATGTTTTTTATTCAAATTTTTTTTACTATTTAATAATTAAAAGGATTGATTGATTTAAAAGAAAATTTAATTATTTATTTTAGACCCATGAAAATCCCGACAATAATACTAACGAAGATAATAATTCTGCAAGTGAAGAGGATGATTCTGATGCCGAAAATAATTCGAATAATTCTGTGCATAATGATATTTACATTGGAGGGGGAATGCTAAGACAATTACAACAATTGCCAAAGATTGAACAAATTTTGAAAGAAAGTGCCGAAGGTCGACAACTTTTAAATAGTTACAGGAAAACAAAGTGTTTAAGCCGACTGGGCAGACGATCCGTTGTGGAAATTTTGACAACCTTCTTATTAAATCATGTTGAAGGGTAAGTTTGTTTTTTTCTTGCGCCGTTTTGTTTATCATCTTGAATATTACATTTTAAATTCATAACTTATTAGAACATAATTTCGATATTTAATTTTAATAGAATTTGTTAAAAACTTGTTTGGAAATAATTTTTTTAATTTTAATTTTAAAAATATTGAAATCAGCATGTAATTAATAATTAATTATAATAAAGTGAAGTTAACATATAAAATTTTTTAAATTAAAAAAATAGAATATGAAAGTAAATTTAAAAAATTAATTAATTTTAAAAGATGTTTGAAAATTGTCCATAAATTTAGCTATTTAAGAAGTTTAAAATTATTTGAAAATCATTTAATTATTTACTATTTTTATTTTTTAGAAGTGCAAATCATAAGGATTTCTATTATTTTTCCGAGGAGATAATAAAAATTTTTCCAAACGAAGATGTTAACTATTATTATATAGCTCCTGTCCCAAAATCTAAATCTTCGACTGGAAAATCAATATCTGTGAGGGGAAGGTTGGCAATAAAATATTGGAACAAGTTAAAGAAATTTCGACTACTGGATAAGAGTGCTGATACGGAAAGTAATACGCAACTTGACAATACAATTGAAGGTGAGTTATTATTTTGTTTAAAAAAATTTTAATATACATAAATCAGTAAGGTAAAAGGCCCTATTATGAGACACGCTGTCC
Source organism: Leptopilina clavipes (assembly GCA_001855655.1). Classification (NCBI taxonomy): domain Eukaryota; kingdom Metazoa; phylum Arthropoda; class Insecta; order Hymenoptera; family Figitidae; genus Leptopilina; species Leptopilina clavipes. Next base: position 260,981 of record JUFY01032354.1, read on the forward strand.
CGATTAATGAGACACTACAATTTATTGATTAAAACGAATAAAATTTTGTAATAATGGTCGAATAGTTGAAATATACCTTAAATAACAGGAGGAAAATATTAATATTGATATAAGTTTTAATAAAAGCTTTATTTTAATTATAAATTATAGTGTGTCACTAATCGGGACAGTGTCTCATAATAGGGCCCTTTACCTTATAATTTAATGAAATTATATATTGTAATCAGTTTCAATATTATGCAAAAAATAATTTTTCTTTTAGAATCTGTTCAACTAAGTATTGATTGGTTAAGAAACAATAGAGCACCGTGGGATCTTGTACTTCGTCACTGGGAAGTTACTTCAGATACTCGAGAACATGAATTCTTAAAGGAAAAAATCAAGAATCTAACTTCAATTTTTAATAACTGGCCCATTTTACGTCACCCTGAAGCACACACTTTAATTCTAGAAGATTTTAAACATTTTAAATTTACTGAAGACGAAATAGATTACAAAGCTGTCGAAAAATGGTCCGAATTTTTTGATAAAGTTAAAGAAGCTTGTCCACTTGACTCGAAAAAAAGAAAAGATCCTCGTGTTTGTCATTTATTTAATTTGCTTGATGCAGCTGAAACAGAAGGTTACCATTATTATCTATTAATTAATTATCAGCTTAATATATTTTTAAATTAAAACATTTTTTATTTTGAATGCACAGATGGTAAAGCTATCATTCAGCTATGTCTCCTTTCGTTCCTAGTTGCTCCTAAAGGAAGACTACGCGCGCCAAAGAAAAGCGATTGGAAATATAGTATGTCAGAATCAGAAGAAAGCATTGTTCAACATGCCACAGTGAGTTGGTATTATTAAATATACAGTTGTTTAAAACAGACTAAATAATGTATTCGTTAATTAAAACAATTATTTAAGTATATTTTTAATATCTGTTTTTTTCAGACTATTGACGACATTACCCGAGTTCGAGAAAAATATATAGAGATTATGAACGAAAAAGCATTAAAAGTTCAACCTCATATTCTGGTCGTTGGTCCCGAATTAAATGAAGTAGCAAATATATATGTCATTATCGATGATATAAAATATGAAGTAGATTCTGTCATAAAGGCTATTGATGTTTGTTTCAAATGCTTTTATGTCTTTCAAGCCGAGTTCCCACCTGCAAGTCAACATATCTGGTTTTTGATTCAACGAGGATTATATAATTTTGCAACTTCTAGTGATAAAGTAGTAACATATGTTCTCGAAGTAGTAACTGACATTAAAAATGCTGTTACAGTGTGAATTTATCATTCAAGTTTAATTTGGATAAAATAGTGTGCAATTTCAAGATTCCCACGATGTATTACTGTCCACTTTGCTTCGACTCTTGTGCAACAGAAGTCATTTTTATGACTCACTGGAAGTGCAAACACACAACTTTAAATTCAACTTTTCGATGCAAACAAGAAAAATGTTCTCGTGTTTTCTCCGATGTAAATGTATTCAAAAAACACTTAACTCGTGTTCACAACGGTGACAGAGAATATGAAAGTAAACAATTAGAGCAGTTTCCACCTCACCGTTTAGATATCGAAAATGAACCATACCCAGCTTTATTAAATCCTATTCTTCAGCCGGTTGATTCTTCTTCTAGTGTAACAATTCCATCACAAAATTGTACTAGTATTACACCAAGAGAGTTTGCTGGAAGTATTTCTAAAAGTGCTGCACTCTTCATTGCTAAGTTGTATGCGAATCCATCTTTGCCTCGCTCTTTTGTTGAAGAGCTTGTAAAAGATATGAAAAATATCACTGACCATATTGAAATATTAAAGGCTATGCACACTCCAAATGAAACAATAGAATCACAAAATTTAAATCAGATGTTTGATATTTTTCAAAATGGATTTATAGACCATGCGACTGAATATCAATCTCTGTCTTACTTTCAAAATATGGAAACATTAATAATGCCAGAACAATTTATAATAAATGGTCAAATGGAAAAGAGAAATCGAGGAGGTACATCACAACTTTGTTATATTGAGCACACTGTTTCCTACGTACCTTTAAAAAAAGTATTAAAAATATTCTTGGAATGTCCTGGAGTTTTTAATTCTATTATCTCGTTTATTGAAAAAGCTGAACAAAGTGATGAATTTATTTCGGTTATTCAAGGAACATTGTGGAAAAGTATTCGACAAAAAATATCAGGAATAGTGCTACCTCTCATTATTTACTTTGACGATTTTGAAATAAATAATCCACTTGGAACCCATCGATGCTTTCATAAAATTGGGGCTGTGTACTTCACCATAGCGTGCATTCCAGATGAATATGCGAGTGGCTTGGAGAATATTTTTCTTGCACAATTGCATAACACCGTAGATTACGATAAATGTAATAATGAGCAAATTTTTTGGAAATTAATCGAGCAACTAATTGAGTTAGAAACTACTGGCATACTTATTAATATTGACGGTGTACAAATAATTGTTAAATTTGCGATGCTTACTATGGCAGGAGATAATTTAGGACTGAACAGTGCATTAGGTTACTATAAATGTTTCAATGCTAACTACAATTGTAGAGCGTGCATAGCCAATAAAGAACAGCGTCAAAATCTTATCCTCGAAAGTTCTAAACTTATGCGAACCGAAAAAAATTATATCTCCGATGTTAAAAAAAAAGAGGCAGGCATACAAGAAGAATGTATTTTTAACAAACTACTTAGTTTTAATGCAGTCCGAAATGTTGCCTTTGATCCAGATCATGACCTTCCGTTGGGAATTTTTCGAAATGAAACTGCAGTCATTCTGTGTCATCTTCTGAATCAGAATTCAACTAATTTCACTTTAGAAATTTTAAATGACAAAATTCGCTTTTTTAATTATAATTTAAAACCTGGTCTCAATGTTCCACCGCCAATTAAAAAAGAATGGTTAGAAAAGGGGCAAATTATGTATACTGCGACAGAAATGCTCACATTCATTCACTATCTTCCTTTATTAATTGGTCTTCTTGTCCCAGACAAGGATAAGTATTGGCAAATTTTATTAGTACTTCGTGAAATTGTTATAATTGTTTATGCGCCAAAGTTTACTGAAGAAGACGTACAAAACTTAGAGCGTCTTGTTGCGAAACATCATCGATTATGCAAAAAACTTAATATTAAACTGACACCGAAAAGTCACTTTTTAATACATTATCCTAATGTAATGCGCAAGATTGGACCATTAAAATCCATCACAACTAGAAAATTCGAAGCCAAACACCAAGAAATGAAAAATTATGCAAAAGTTAGCAGGTCTCGTGTTAATCCTTCTTATTCGTTATCGCTAAAGCAGCAATTACTTCTAAATTATAGATTTCTTCAAAATACAGGCTTTGATGAACGATTACTGTTAGGTGTAGTTTTTTGCGTCGGCTTAAATAAAATTCAGGACTTCGAATATTTTAAAAATACCATTCCGTACAAAAACACAGAAAAATGGTTATCAACTAGTTGGATAGAATATTGTGGTACTAGATACCAAAAAGATATCATTATAACAATCGCTGGAACAAAAGCTCAACCTCAGTTTGGAAAAATTGCATATACATTACTTAATGAGTTACGTGAAGTTTTCTTTTTATATAACGACATAAAAATTTTAAAATATGTGACTCATTTACAAGCTTTTGAAGTTGAAAAAACTGAGAATTGGGGATTTATTTCGCAAAAACAACTTGCAACGTATAAAACCAGGGGATTGCATTTTTTGTTTAATAAAAAATATTATATTGCTACTTTATAATAGATAAGAAAGTTTGATAGCAATTTATATAAGGTATGAAAACGAATTCATTAAGTTTTAATACTTAATTTTTTATGGTTTAAAATGTTTAAATAATTGTTAACATTTTCAAAATAATTTTAAAAAATGTTTAATGCTCTAAAAGGGTATATAATATTTGTTTGTATTTAAAACAAACATCGTGTTTAATATATATTTATTTTTTGTGTAAGGTTAAAAGTAAATTGAAAATAACACGTTTTTCCTATTTCAGTATTACATATATTATTAGGATAAATCCTTTATAATTTAAAATGTTTTAATTTTTACGTTTATTTTCTTTCATTTCAAATGTAAAATTGTACACGTTTCTAAAATTATTGAACGTTGTGTTTCTTCTGTTCAAATTGCAAACTGTATTCGTTCAAATTCGAAAAGCAAAATAAAACATTAATATTTATATTACCCATTGAAATATTTTTATTTACCTTTGCTGTATATAATTAAATTAATTTTATAATCTTAATTCATTTCATTAAAATTAAATTCTATTAATTTTATTAATTAATTTTTTTATTACTTTATTTAATTTCTTGAATTTATTTAACTTATTCTGTAATAAATAATCAATTGTATTTCAGATTAAATGTAATATAATACATTTAAATTAATTAAATTCAATTTAATTTCATAAATTAATCATAAATTCAATTTATTTTCTATTTTTTTTATTTTGATAACAAATTAATTATTGTCAAACTAAATTATTTGGAAAAAATAAATTAATTAAATTTTTTCAATATAATCTTTTATAATTAAAAACAGTAAATCTCTTAGAAGGTTTACAAATTTAAATTTTCCCGCGAATGTAGCACCGTTTTAAAGTTAGTTACTGAAAGTGTCACTGGATGGCCTTTATAGTTAAAAAGTTAACTTTTTCACTCACATGCGGTAATACTTTCATCTTTTTAGTATATAAGAAAATTCAAATCAAATACTTTAAAATGTATTATATATATTTGTATATGTATGTATGTATGTATGTGTCCAGCGTTTTACAATGTAAATTAGAATGTTAAGATTATAATTGCGATCATAATATGCGAATCTATAGACTAAGTTTTAAGATTTTAATAAATAATAAATTGTATGATGTAAATGTTGTGTAAAATCCTGTGGAGAATAGTAACTTGAAAATATGTACAGATGTTCACAAAAATATGTGAAAATTATTTAATATTTTTTTTCCAAAAGCAATATATTTAACATTTGAAACGATAGTATTGTGTTGTACATTAAAATTTTAGTTTATTTGAAACTATAGTATACTGTCTTTTTTTCAACATTGGGTATCGTTGAAATTATTCTTTTCTGCTATCAAATATTTTCCAAGTGCTTTTAAATTATAAATTTAATACTATTGAGTTTAAGAAAATTAAAATTCATTTCACTAATATAGGCAGTAGCATCATATATGTATATCTAAAACCAAAAAGCTCAAGTTCTTCACTTCAAATAATCTTTTCAATTATCTAACAGTATATACTATGTCAACAAAAGTGTATGCTATAAAATTGACAACATATTTAATTATACTTACAACACGCATTTATTGATTTTATACCATTTTCTATAAAAGCTGTAACTTATGTTATGATTTAATAGAATATGCATTTGAATCTATAGGGCAATAATCAATAGCATATACTATTAAATTAGCAGTATTTGTCTTCGAACGATATTGAATATGCCGTTTAATGCGACAAACTAATATGTCATTGATTCAATAGTATTTTTTTCTCAGTGTGGTAAAACAAAATATAGTACTATTTTAGAAAAAAATTAGTGGAAAATGTTACTAATGTGAAAAGCCACTAATTATTAGTGGTACACTTTTCACTTTCAGTAA